>JAASGT010000912.1:0-14053 GCA_023334315.1 Globisporangium alternatum
AACGGCGGCGGTGGTCCGTCGGGAAGCATGGGCATGGGCGGTCCTCCGAACGGCTCGGGCTTCGGCGGTGGCAGCATGGGCGGTGTGCCTCCTTCGGGCAGCATGGGCGGTGCGCCACCTTCGACCGTTCCTTCGCCAACGACCACCTCTACTCCATCGACCAGCTTCACCCCTACGCCTACTACTACGTCGACCCCTGCGGCCACCAGTACCACGCCATCATCGACGACCTCAACGCCATCGAGCGGAACCACTGGAAGTTCCACCTCGAGCTCGTCGTCGCATGGAGCTTGTTAAGACGCAGCGACTGTCCATCCAAGATGGACACTCGCCATTAAGTGACCATCCACCAGCCCCCTACCAACGTTGAATTGCCGCTAGTCTTTTCGATCTCGGTGGCCATCCACCGACCACCCTTACCACATACGAAAGCGTTGCTCGTACTCGCCTATGACTTGCTGCTCTGCAGTCAGTCATCGAATGCATTATTAACCTTCCAAACCCCTTGCGATCAAAGTAAACCCATCAGATATATACCTCCGCAATGCAGCTTCCTGGTTCATGTCAAACATGAACTCAACGCCTCACTAACCAACATTCAATAGAAACCGCTAGTGGAGATGATAAAGTTCATTATCTGAGCGAAATGCATTAACATCTACCAAGCGGTCTCATCCGAAACTTTGGGTCGTCGTTCTCCATAACCAGCTTGTCTTTTACTCAGAGTAGCAGCCGTCACGAGGTGGGATCGTACCGCTTCCACTGCCGCTGGACGATGGTGGTGGGGCTGGGAATCCACTTCCGCTGCCGAACGGTGGAGGAAACCCACTTCCGCTGCCGAATGGAGGCGGTCCACCACCACCGCCTCCGTTACCAGTGGCGACACCACCGTTCTCAGTCAGTCTCGCCGCGGCGGACACTTGCTTCGAGATCGTCGAGTCGACGCCGATAGAGATCCAGGAGAAGATGCCGTCCTCAACCTTGTTGCCGAGCAGCGCGTATTCGACCACGGGATCAAAGCCCGTGGCAGCAGACTGGATGAAGATCCCGTCCTTGGCGTTCAGCGTGAGCGGTTGCTTGTTCGTCACGTAGGGCGACGTCGTCTCCACGCTGGCGATGAGGTCCTGGTCGAAGAAGATCTGGCCGACGTGGGACGCAGAGCTACCCACGTACGTGTTGTTTGGAAGCAGCGATCCGCCGTGAGATCCCATGACGTGGATGTGCGGCGCACGACCAGTGTAGTGACCTGGGAACGTCGTGAGGAAAGTAGCGAGCCCGTCCTTGTCGGTCGGCGCCAGACCGCGGTTGAACGTCGCGTTGATGTTGGACGCGTCCGCAGTGTTGCCGTTGCCGCCGGCAACGACACCAGCGTACACGCCTGTGGAGTTGCAGTGCCAAAAGTCCAGGTACAAATCTGCGACGGGCTTGCACGTGTTCACGTCGATGATCTGAATCTCTGTGTAGAGATCTACGCCAGCCTGCTTCTCGCGGATGTCTGAGCGCAGCAGCTCGCCGGCGACGTAGTACGGACCTTCCGTGACCTCAGGCTCGAGAATGCACTTGACGTCGTCGCCGAAGAGAATGGCGGGCGCGGTGTCCTTGGTGACCCCTGTCAAGGTTGACTTGTGGCTCTTTGCGATCACGGTGTCGGCGTTCAAGCGCCGGGCAGCGTGTTCGCTTCGGAGCTGCTGGATCTTGGCAGTGCGACGCTCGAACGCGCGTTCCTGAAGCAGTCTCGCGTGGTCCGAGGTGGCGCACGCAGCCAGCGAGCGTCGTCCACTCTCAATGAACAGTTTTCGCTGAGTGTGCTCAGCAGCAGTGAGCGCTTGGTGCTGACCTCCCCGGTGCGCGGTCACCACATCGAAGAGCACGACGGCAGTGGCCGCAGCCGCAACCAGGATCTTGAGGACTTGGACCATGAGAGTCTTGGATGGTGAAGCTTTTCGAGTCGACTTGACTTGGAGAGTGCAAATTGCGAAGTGAGAATTTGGTTGAGCTGGGTTTTGTGATGATTGTAGCACTGCACCAATTCCAAAGAGCATACAAAGTAAGTGGACTCAGGTACTCAGCTGTGCATGCGAGGCGGCGCGTTGCTCAGTAGAGCTACTCAGAAGACAGTAGACGCGCTCCTTTTCCGCGAAAGACGAAGCCTGAACATTCATCTTTCACGTCTTGATCCTGAGAATCAGATCGAGGTTTCGAGTTCAAATTTGAGTGCGGTGGTCTCTGTTTCGTCAGGTTCTGTACTTTAAATAACGATGACAGTTGTTGAAATCTCAAGTTCCCATTGGAGTACAGTAGGTCGTTCTTATTTAGAAGTGTACATTGATGAAATCTAACGCTCGTTGGAGTGAAGGAAGTCCATCCCAACCTGAGATACAGCGTCAACGTCTTGAAGCATTTAGAACAGAATACGTTTGTTGAGTGGTCAAAGGGAAAACAGAGTTGAAAGATCTAAGCCAAGATCTCCACTGGGTTGTCTTGCTACTCTAGTCGCCTGGTTGTGGGTCTTGCATGTTAGAGAATTTCGAACGAGATAGGTTGAGATTTGAGAATCAGATCGACCATCAAGACTTCGCGACAACGTCAACTACGAGAGCGACGAATTCGTCTGCTGCACGTGCGTTCACACATCTGATGGGCTATCTTGTTATGGCGTCGCTCAGCTTGGCGTAAATCGTGTCCGCTAGTAGTTCAGATTGTCTGGACCACCCAAATGTCAGATTACGAGAGCTGTGAAAGCGCGTGCTCCGTCCATCCTCTCGTCATCAAACGACGAAACGTATCGCCATTAACCTCTTGTCGTGAACTAAAGTGCTTTCGTGTATGCGTATGAGATTAGCTCTACTTCGTATTGCTGGGTATAAGAAGTATTATCAAGATTGTGAAAGCGACATTACCTCAAGGTCGGTGGGCCAGTATCGTCAATACAGTGCATGAGACAGAAGACCATCGATAGCAAAAACTCGACACTTATATATCGTTTCGATAACTCTTTCAGTATCGGGAAGGAAAAGCTGATACCAAAGCAGCGAATGCTGACCAAAGTATATTAGGAGCTCTTATTGTGCGGGCTGCAGAGCACACAGTCAAAAATCTCCATGCAAATGGATGAAACGAATTGCGTGGTAGACTTCAAGTACCGACGGAGACGAAGGATTGTCGTCTTGTGCCGTCCAATGAAGGATGGCTACGCCTAACTGGGAGGCGGTGTCTTAGCCCTGCACGGCAGTAGGGGTGGTCGAAGGCGGCGCTCGGCTTGGGCGAGGTCCTGGAGGAGCGCCACCGCCGCCGCCACCGGCGCCACCAGAGTTTGCGACTCCACCGTTCGCCGTGAGCGTCGAAGCAGACGAGATGGTTCTCGCGAGCGTCGCGTCGATGCCAACCGAGATCCACGAGAAGATGCCGTCTTCGATTGAGTCACCGAGCAGCGCGTACTCCACAACCGGGTCAAAACCCGAGGCGGCGGACTCGATAAAGATAGAGTCCTGGGCGTTCGTGGTCAGCGGCTGCGTGTTCACGACATAGCTTGGCGTGGCCTCCACTTCGGTGATCAGGTCCTGGTCGAAGAAGATCTGGCCGACGTGGGACGCCAAACCACCGGCGTACGTGTTGTTTGGAAGCACGCTGCCGTTGTGGGAACCCAGGATGTGGATGTGCGGCGCACGACCAGTGTAGTGACCTGGGAACGTCGTGAGGAAAGTAACGAGCCCATCCTTGTCGGTCGGCGCCAGACCGCGATTGAACGTCGCGTTGATGTTGGATGCGTCCGCAGTGTTGCCGTTGCCGCCGGCAACGACACCCGAGTACACGCCTGTGGTGTTGCAGTGCCAAAAGTCGATGTACAAGTCCGTCACGGGCTTGCACGTGTTCACGTCGATGATCTGGAGCTCCGTGTAGAGGTCCACACCAGGTTGGCCTTCGCGAATGTCGCTGCGGATGAACTCGCCGTTGACGTAGTACGGCCCTTGAGTGACTTGCGGCTCGAGAATGCACTTGACGTCGTCGCCAAAGAGCGTAGTGGCGTCGGTGTCAACAGTGACGCCCGTGAGGTTGGACTTGTGCGTCGTGTTGAGCACTGTCTCGGCACTGAGGCGGCGCTGGAGACGCTCCTGACGAAGCTGGCGGATCGTCTCGGTGTGGCGCTCCAAGGCGCGCTGTTGGAGAGCCTTGACGTGACCCTGGTTGGCGCACGCGGCGAGCGAGCGGTGTCCATTCTCCATGAAGAGCTTGCGTTGCGTGTGCTCCTCCGCGGTCACCTCGTGGTGAGGCGCGCCTGGATGCGCAACGGCAGAGTTGATGAGCGCGAAGGCACCGACTGCCACGGCGGCGAAAAGCTTGGCGATTTGCACCATTGTAGAGCGATACGTCGAGGCGTGGACTCTAGTAGATGGATGTTTCCAGTGGAAGGCGAATTTGGAAGTGAGATGTTGAGCGACACGACCGACAACTAAAACCGACTCGGCAGCTCGCAGAGCGCTTCGAGGAGGGCCACGCAGACAGACACCTGCTCGGCATACTGTGAGCTCATGGACGCCAAGGACGTCCGTGACGCTTGACCAGACGCCACTACGACTGGCTTTTTGCTCGTCATTGTCAGGGCATTGAAGCTGTCGCTTGAGCGCCAGCAGGTTATAGGTGGCAGATGCATCTGAAAGCCAGCAACAGCAGATAGACTCACTGTGAATCGTCTCCCCACCCTGAGATCTTGGTCTAATGGGTGATACGATATGTGAGGATTCTGCTCAGAAAACGTCAGGTTTCAACGCCACGAGTTGCGTCACTTCCCGTCTGTTAAACCGAGGATTACAGTGGACACCGAGCCACCACCAAAATCACCTTTTCATGTCCAAGGGCGAGTGGCCAACAACGATTATTGGGGCGTTCGCACATCTCCAGTTCATCAGTCCAGTGTCAGACGCCTTGCCCTTTGCACCAGAAGCTCCTATACGGGAGAGACGGTCTACGGAAGAGCTCCTGAATTCTCTGACGTGGCCTTGATGTGGCTCCTCTTGAATCATGGACCACCGAACGTAAGGATCTGTTGAGAACGTTAATCAGATTGGAAGCTGTAAGGGGGTCGCCTGGCTTTTGGTGGCTCACGACCCTTCTCGTGTGGCCACTATTGCTACCAGTGACAGAGGCAACACGATATCACTTACCCCTGGACCTGGGAGAACGATGCACACTTTAGTTATCGCTTCGAATTGCGCGTGGCTTGCTCCGCAACAGCATTCCTCATGCATATAGAGTATACTAAATTTATCGATGTATGCTGTATTGATATCTAAGGATCAGTTGTCTTGGTTGATTGACGCTTGTGTTTTTGGAAGGACCTCCGGAATCGACAGGCGAACTGTCGTGTTTTCCCACAAGTCGTACAGTACTTGCGAAAGAGGACCCATCGTTCCCGTTTGCCTCTTCAGCTATCCTCATAATCCCACTGTGGCTTACGTGGTGGACATGTGATGTTGGATTGCACCGCAGATTTTTTTCATTCTCCAGTAATCTCGGTAATCTCGGTAATCTCGGTAATCCCGGTAATCCCGGTAATCAGACGGAGCATCGCTGTCGAAAAAGATACAGCACAGAGTAGGCTGTCGTCCGCAACCACATAGCGTATCTATTGGACCTCTGACAGGGAGAAGAGCATCACCAAGAGGGCAAGACCTCAAGCGGCGTCCGATATTCCAAGCACTCGATTAGCGCTACGAGACGTGTCACACACCACAATGTCCAGAATCAGACTTCGATACCCAATCCAGGATCAACTCGCCTGCCACTTGCGACCTCACTAGATCCGATCTTCCCAGGTGTGTAGCGGTGCACCTCGTCCAAATTCCGAGGGTCCTGTCGAGATCCATGTTGAGCACAACGAGGCGAGCGAATCCGATACCAGAAAAAAATCAAATGGCTCCGAACCGATCGTCCGCATGCGAACGATGGTGATGATGATGATGTTGATTTCGATAATTCGTGGTGCGCCGTGATCGGCTGTTTTACGAAGAGAGCACTCTTCGAATTGAGCTGATGGCACCACGTAGTGGTTAGTCATCCGAGCAGCTCAGAAAGATTGTCAACTGCCTTCACGGACAGCACTCGGCCTCTAAAACTGTCCACAACGACGTGCTGCCCTCAAAAAGAAGACCCGTCTTACTAAACGAAGGTGCAAGAGGGACAACATTCTTCCACAACATTGAAAGTCTTCCATTCGAGGAGTCTTGGAAATCGAGTGAAAAGTGGGCTCGTAACTTTAGCTGGGAGATTATGGTGATTGCCGCTCCTTCAGTGCGTCGCTGTCTGGTTGCTACTGCCGCACGAAATCCAGAGGGAGGACAGTGCTTGCTTTCAATGCATGGACTACCAGTTCCAGTTTGAATTCAAGAAATGGAATGCTCGAATCGCAGGGTGTACACCTAAGCGTGGTGGAAGGGTGCCCCTCAGGATGAGCAAGACCTCTCAGGAAGCACTCGACGGCAAGGGTTTCGCACAAGGGTGGTGGCGAGTCGATCGAGACTTGGAGCTCACTTTTCCGAAAAGCTCACTTCTTAATTCACCAGCTTTAAGAAACACCCCTCTCCACCCATCCCCAACCTAAGTCTCCAAGCCTCCACCAGCATGGTTCAACTAGTCAAGTTCGTCGCCGCCGCTGTCTTGACCACCTTTGGTCTCGCGCACCTCGCTGTCGCGCACCCAGGCGAGGCGCACCAAGTCGAGACCGCTGCCGAGCACGCGCAGCGCCAGCTCTTCATGATCGACAGCAAGCGCTTGCTCGAGGCCTGCGCCAAGAAGCCCCACGGACGACGCCTCATGGAGGAGGACAGCGCTCGCCGTGCCGCGGTGATCGAGAAGATCCGCCGCGAACGCAAACTCAGCGCTGCGACGGTCATTGCCACGAACCACAAGTCCAACCTCACGGGTGTCACGAACGCGACCGACCCAGCAACTCTATTTGGCTCGACGCCAAAGTGCGTGCTCGAGCCGTACGTGACCGAGGGCCCGTACTACGTCAGCGGCGAGTACTTGCGTACGGACATCCGCGAGTCGCAACCGGGCATCGACCTCTACACGGAGCTGCAGATCATCGACGTGAATACGTGCCAACCGGTGCAGAACCTCTACATCGACTTCTGGCACTGCAACACCACGGGCGTGTACTCGGGCGTGGTCGCGAGCGGCAACGGCAACAGTGCCGACAAGAGCAACATCAACAAGACGTTCAACCGCGGCCTGGCGCCCACGAGCGCCAAGGGCCTCGTCACGTTCCTCACGACCTTCCCGGGTCACTACACGGGACGCGCGACGCACATCCACGTTCTGGGCACGCACGACGGCACGGTGCTCAAGAACAACACGTACTCCGGTGGCTCGGCCTCGCACGTCGGTCAGATCTTCTTCGACCAGGACCTGATCACCAAGGTCGAGGCTACAGCCACGTACGCCAAGAACAAGCAGACGCTCACAACGAACGCGAAGGACTCGATCTTCGCGCAGTCGGCCGCCACGTTCGATCCGGTCGTGAACTACGTCTACCTAGGCAACTCGGTCTCCGATGGCATCTTCTCGTGGATCTCCATCGGCATCAACGCGAAGCTCGCCAAGTCCGTCAAGGCGGCTGCGCGACTCACGGCGAACGGCGGCGTGGCCAACTGAGTCGTCTAGCAGCGACACACTAGCTTGCAGAGATACTCTCGTAGTATGTCGTGGTCCGCTGTGCTGCATAGCTTCTGTTGCACACTGAATTGAAGTTGGAACTTTTGTCCTACATGGAATAACCAAACATGACCAACAACCAAAGTTTTGTCCTAAACGTGCCCTGCAATTTCCCATGGTATCCTACATACAATCCTTGTTGACCTAACCTAAAACATTATCGTTTTGCAATTGTGCCCTAAAACATTGACAACACGAACCTGTGTGATTCCTCGAGCACTTGCGTGCCATGCAGGATAACCTAGGACTCGTTCCTCCTTTGCTCAAAGCAGACTCGACTCGTGCCGCTTCGTAAGCAAACCCTAGTGTAGCATTCATCCGCAGAACAGTAGCTCATTGATAGTATCATAGTATGCACGTCGTCTCCTGACCTACTCAGTCTTGTTCTTCTTGGGCTGGTGCTTCCAGTCAAGGTACGTCGTGTCACCGAGCGGCCGTGGGTTCGTGCACTTGCGCAGTGCGAAGAGCGCGCCGGCAATCGCGAAGATTCCACCCACGGCGATGAAGAAGACCCCGAGCGCGAAGTTCTGGCTACCAAACCACGAGAGCTCGCTCACTACGAGCGCCTTGGAGCCCGCGAAGGACCGGACGAAGAAGTTGGACTGCACAGCGAAGACAAGCGTCGTGCCCGCTGGCAGGTCCTGTCTGATCTTGCCATACGCCTTGCGGAACGGCTGGTTCGCCGCGCCTTCGACCCACACGCGCCAGTGCTCGTTCTCGACACCCGTGCCGGCGCCAAGCTCCGGGTCCAGTGGGTCGTGCACCCAGGCCGTGCTGTTCGTGTAGTCGTCCATGATGAACGACCGTTGATCTCCACTCGTAGGCGGAATGATGCGGCTGAAGTTCTCGTTGTGCCACACGGGCAAGTACTCGTTTCGGTCGATCGCCCACGTCGGGTTCTTCATGTTGTGCGACGGGTACGTGCGCGCGATGCTGTTGGAGACCAGGTGGGTCCTGTTGAGCTTCTCGCCGGTCGGCAGCAAGCCCTCGTGCAGCCAGAAGATGTCGTTGAACATCGTGTTGGCCACGATCCCACACGGGAACGTCATGCGCGTGTGCTTGGTCGCGGGGTCGCACACGCCCACGTCGCAGCTCATGGCCTCAAGGTACTCGAGTGGCTTGCACAGCGTGAGCGCGACATCGGGGCGCCACTCATCCGTGAACTGCGTGCGGTCGTACGAGGACACGAAGCGCCGGTGGTGCTGGTGGAAGCCCGCGATCTCGTAGTAGATGTGCGCGGGGCCACTGATCGCCTCGGTGAGCGTGATGTTGATGAAGCACGTGTGATTGGCGTGAAACGAGTTGGCCATCTCGGGCGTGTCCAGTAGGCAGTTGCTGAGGTTGGCCACGTGGCCCTGCTCCTGCTGCGTCTTGGCGTCGCCGCGGTCCGTGAGGTTCGTGTCCGAGCCGGCGTCGTAGACGATGCGCACTGTCGTGAGAGACGAGGACGTGTCGACGATCACGATGCCCAGCGCGAGACACGTGGCCGCGACGAAGAAGCAGATGCCGATGGACCACGAGAGCGTAAGCATGGGCTCCCACATGGGCAGCTTCTGCTGCGCCCAGCGCGTGTTCTCGGGCCGGTTCGTGTTCGGTTCCTTGAGCTTGTTGTTGCCACTGTAATTGCTGGTTCGGCGTGCTGGTGGCGGCACGGGCGTGACAAGCGCTGGCTCACCGGGTTGTTGCTGCTGCTGGATGTTGCCGCCTGCACTGCTGCTGTCGCTGGGGGCGGACAGCATCACGGGCGCGACGGCCGCAGCGCTCAGCGGCTCGTCTTGATGCACGACGATCGCGGTCATGTCGTCGTCGCTGCTGGAGATCGCGATGCGATACTGATTGTAGTGGTGGTGGTGGCGGCGGTGGTGGTGCTCTTGCCGAGTGCTGTTGCTGCTTCTTCTGAATAGTTGAAACACCGCGGCTGATCTGGAGAGAGAGATGCGTGATGCGTCTCTTCTCTCCTGCGTCTGAGTGAGAGAAGGACAGAGAGCGAGGCTCAAGACTGAAGCGATTGAGAACCGAGAGCACAAACGAGAGGGAGAAGGACAAGGTGAAACTCCTGTCGTGAGAGTCCGATTTAGAACGTGAACGGAAATACGTACACCAATGGTTCCCACCCGAGGGCGGTGCAAGTCTGCTGTGGCACCAGTCATACTCCCGTGCATCAGATCGATCGAGCGTGTATAGCTCTAGCAACTGGGAGTGCCTGGAGAACAACAGTCTGTCGACTTCGTGTGGTGGAGATGGATGGAGCTCTTCAAGATCCATCCTGGTGATACGCGCCATGTCGCAGAACCTACGATGTCGCTCGAATGTGCACGTTTCCAATCTCGCCACACGACACAGGCGAAAAATGTCGTTTGAATGTAAGAGCTGGTGCTCGCCAGTTTGATTCGCATGGATTGCGTCACCAGCGCAAGGTCTTGCGACTGACAGGCGTCGTTGTTTGCTTGTTTGCTCGCCTTGCCTGATACTTGCAGTGCCGGTACAAACAAGGCGCGACGCCCCACGACAACTCTAAAATCAATGTGTATTACTTGTGTGTGTTTGTCTCCCTTTTCTGCCTGCAAACGAACAATTCGCGAAACAAAAGCGAGCAAGAGCTACGGACAACTGCACCTGTACGAGAGTCTTGTGTTTGTCTTGTCGCTGGTGCTGCACCTCATGCAGCAATCGGTTGCCATCGCTCTTTGCGCAATTGCTTGTCTGTCTGGCCGCTCACTCTCTCTCTTTACAACAGCTCGCGCAACGTCGTCTTACTCTTCTGGCTCGAAGCGACCACGCTTGGCCATGTAGTCGTGAAACGCCATGGAACTGAGCAGCAGCACGACAACCGCGCCCTGGCCGTAGATACGCGTGTGCATGATCTGCTGCGAGGCCGCGATTGCCGTGTTCGTGCGCTGGAACGCGTAGATGCCGCCGACGAGCGGCACGCCCACGAACGAGAGCGTGCGGTACGGGTAGTCGTACACGTAGTTGGCCGAGCGCTCGTACCACTTGAGCGTCTTGCGCTCGTTGATCTTCTCCTCGACAAAGTGCGGGTCGAGCGAATCGAGGTACTTCTGCGGGTTGCGCGTGCCGGCGAGCATGCGCTTCTCCGAGACGATCGTGAACGAGCCGAGGAAGGAACTCACGACGAGCGCCCACTTGCCGCTCACGCCCAGGCGCTTGCGGAACGTCGGCGAGTAGTGGTGCGCCGCCAGCACACCCGCGGCCACGACGCTGCCGACCTGCGCACCGGCCTTGAGTCCGCTGCGGTACGCGTGTGTCGTGATGATGTCGCGTGCGGCGTGCGGCTCGAGCGTCGACGTCGGCGCCGACGAGATGGCTCCGCTCGCGCTCATACTTGCTGAATCGATGAGATGGATGGACGGGACGAGCTTGTGCTGTTAAACAAGCTTGCGTGTGCTTGTCTTTGCGGAAGTGAGTCTGTTTAACGACGGTCGGCCGTTCTTATTGCTTTGCGGCGACAAAGAACTGCGTCAAAAGAACGGTCGAAGCTGCAGGTGTTCATTTACCCAACAACTGACGAATTCTATCGAATAGTAGACGGTGTTGTATTTGATAGCACAATGTCCTTTTAAACAAAGCTATCAATGAGTAGGGTCCTTTTAAGCGACAGCAAAACATATTAAAATATTAAAGAGTGTATCGAACCATTTGGGATCTTTTGCCAGAATCAAGCGAAATCTGATAAATCGGCAAAAGATCTCAAACTGATTCGATACACTCTATTTAATATTTTGGGATGTTTGCTGTCGCTTAAAAGGGACTCTTTGTATGGAAGTGTAAGGCTTTTCAAATGATTAATGAGATTCAGAAGAGATAGCAAAATTTTCTTGAAATGTCCTTACCAACCGACCGAGACGACACAGACCGACCTTCATATACTCCGCGCTGGACGAAGACGAGCCTGAGGTACCCGAATGCCCCAAGCACTTCATGCGCGAGATGCGGCCCGTGTGCACCTCCAACGGCAGGATCTACAGCAACCCGAGCATCTTCACGTACCACCAGTGCCGCGCCGAGAGGCTCCACCGACAGAAGCTCACGATGCAGGTCATGGCGCTCTGCGGCCAGCGCCGCGAGCTTTAGGACAGGGTCGTATTTGATCAAGCTGACTGGTTAACTGCTGGTGGTGCACATGATGCTGGCTTGTGTCTCGCTCGTGGCAGAGCTCGAGCTCCAAGGCGCAAGGCTGTCCCGCCAAGAGCTCCGTAACAACAACACACAAGCACAAGCGAGATGGCGTCTCTACTGCTCCGCCATCAGCGTCTGCTGCACGCGCTGCTCACCACCAACACCAACCGCGTCCGCCTGACGCAGCAACAATGTAAAATACCTAAAGCAAACCTGTTGGTGATCAATGCATCTTATGTACATGGCTACTTGCTACAGCTCGCTGGCACCTTCCGCGTCGTCTTCTTGGACCTCAAAGCGGCCACGCTTGACCATGTAGTCGTGAAACGCCATGGAACTGAGCAGCAGCACGACAACCGCACCCTGGCCGTAGATGCGCGTGTGCATGATCTGCTGCGAGGCCGCGATCGCCGTGTTCGTGCGCTGGAACGCGTAGATGCCGCCGACGAGCGGCACGCCAACAGTGATCAGACTCTTGTATGGGTGGTCGAATACAAAGTTCGCCGCACGCTGGTACAGCTTGAGCTGGTGGTGGGGGTCGGCATCTGCGTCCGCGTCGACGTACCCAGACTCCATGGCCGCGAGGTACTTGGCCGGGTTGCGCGCGCCAGCGAGGATGCGCTGCTCCGACTCGATGGTCGACGCCGCGAGGAACGACGAGACGACGAGCCCCCACTTGCCGCTGATGCCGACACGTGCACGGAACTTTGGCAAGTACGTGTTGGCCGCGAGCACGGCCGCGCCCGTACAGGTGGCGACCTTGGCGCCAAACTTGAGGCCTGAGATGTACGCGTGCATGGAGATCTTGTCGCGCACGTCCGCGTTGTTTTTGAGGTCGGCGCTAGTGAGACTCATGGTGGCGAGTTGCTGATGCGCTGTGGCGTTGGTGATGGGCTGGTGCTGTTGTTGGGAGCTTAGAAGGTGCTCGGGAATTGACAAGTGAGCTGCAGCGATGGACCTGTAGATGAAAGGACGAGGGCCAGTGTACACTCGAATGCTTGCAAAGTATCCGGTCGACTTATTTTTGGGTGTACCATCTGACAGTTCTGTTTGGTGAACCCAGACGACGACTCCAATCGCACTGATTACAGACGCGACTTGGAAGTCGCCACAAAGAAACACTGCAAGGTCGGAACTGGTTGCTGTGTGTGCCAGCTCTCTCGGTCGCTTAAAGCAAAGTATTGAGTGGGGATACGCGCAATCAGGGATGACTGAAACGAACGCGAGCTCAGCGAGCGTGAAGAAGGGTTGAATGCCCTCTGATCTCTGACAATTCTACCATTCCGCCCCACCGCGGAAGTCACTTTGGGATCTCAAGCCCAGGCCGCCGTCAACCACATTGGAGTATGTACAGTAGGTTCCTGACATAGCGTGCTTTCTGATCTCCTCATATCTGAGATGCTTCGAATGCTTCCTCAGTTCGTGGCGTTTGCCATGAGAACGTGCGCCACTGTAGATGATAATAGGTAAGCGGTGGTTGAAATACGGCGAGCTACGATCTCGTCCCACCATGGAGGACACTTCGCGAACCCACCATGAAGTCAATAATGTTGGATGAACCAAGCCCGTCGCCACCTTCGGTTGAGAGTTGGAGACAACACTGTGTATCCTTTGGCTGTTTGAGGTATCCGGAGTGAAAGTGTGTACCATCTGATGATATAATCTGATGACTATCGCTTAGTGGGTACGCTTACCCAGATGCGACGACTCCAATCGTGGTGATTGCAGTCGCGACTTGCTCAACTGACTGACTGAGAGATTGATATAGGCTGCCTGTCACATACAGAAGTCAGCAGCGTGGTTGGTCCCACATGGTCTTCAGAGTCTTCTCTCTGACGAGCTCCTTCGCTATCTGTTGATAGGCTCGGATTGCCACGAGTCTTGGCGCATTGCGCGCGCTGAGGTAGTCTCATGATTGCAATTGGACATGTCCAGGTTTCCCCTAAGTGGTGACTCACTCACGTGACGACGATCGCCGAATGAGAGATACCAATTTTACACGGTTTTACACTGAGTTGTGTAATTATTTTGAAAAACATGGTCAAAGTCGGTCCACATTGATGGGGGGCAAAGTGCCTAACTTGTTTATAAGTTTGGCCGGACTTCTCTTCTGCCAGAGGGAACTATCCAGCGTCATACTAATCTACATGTGCAGTCATGGCTCTTACATACCCTAGAATGGAGACTGAGCGAGTATGGATAC
>JAASGT010000913.1:0-14039 GCA_023334315.1 Globisporangium alternatum
CGGCACTAGCGAGAGGATCGCTGCAGTCATTGGGTGAAGCAGCTCAAAGTCGTCGCTCGTGGCCTGAGGCTTCCAGCGATACGTCGCGAGCGCGTAAATGCCCATCATGGCGATAATAAACAGCAGACACGTGGTGGCAATCGCATTCAGATTGCCAAGCAGACACGCGACGAGCCAGCAGCATAGCTCCACGCTCAGCAGAAACACAACCACAGCGCTGTTGATGGGGAAGTCGAAGCGCACGCCATAGAGAAGCCCCAGGGTCAGCAGGTACAGCGACATGCTCGCCGCCAGCATCACGTGCGGCAGCCACGTGTTTGCGGCTTCGTTGTTCTTCCGCCATTCTGTAAACGGCAGTACGGCGATGCACGCACCGACCATCATTGCGATGCCGCACTTCGTAAGCATCACTGCGCGCAGCACGCTCTGGCGGAACGCGAGCTGGATGGCCATGGGCAGGTTCTTGACCACAAGGTCGTCTCGGCTGCGCTTGGACGCCGTCATGTGGATATCGCGATCACCGCCACGCGCAGCTTCCAGGTCGGACGCCAACAGGTCGTCGTCTTGAGTGCGAAGCGCGTGTTTCCAGAACTCTCGCGGCGATCGCGCTTTCACCTTCTCGCCGTCGCTGAGCATCTCATGCTCGAGCGGGAAGTGTGACTCCTCGATCACTCGGCACAGCGGCGGCAGCGGGTTATGCACCGCGAATTGGATCTTGCACTTGCCCACGAACTGCTGCAGCTTGCCGGGAGGAGCAGCAGCGTCATCTGCCGACGTGTCGCCTTGATCGTCATCTCCAGTCGCATGTGTGCTAACGTGGAGAGCGCTGTCGTGGTTCCAGCGTTCAGGTGGCGCCGCCTGGTCGAGCACGATCACGAACTCCTCGTCGTCCGGGATGGTCACCGCGACTTCTCCGGCGCTGACCGTGTCTTCTTCCTTGATGTACCGCTCCGTCATGGCTGGAGCCTACACGCACGCACGCACGAGTCGAGCGCTACGACAGTCGTTGACTGCTTGCCACTCCAATGGATAATGAATTCGATATGCATAAGCACCTCTTGAGACAGTACCATTGGTTCCAGTCCAGTAGTCTCAGCGCCTCGTCCTCATCCTCGCGCCAGACATACCTGCTGTCGGTCATCTTCGCCATCCGCTTGTCCAAACTGAGGAGCTCACCAGATTGACGACCGAACGCGCGGCGTGGTCACAGTTCAGCTCATGATGGACCCCAACGACTGGGCGGCGCCGTCGCATGGGAGGACGAGCTAGTCATCCAGTGCGCAGATGTGCTGACGATTGGGACGACATGCTGTACCACCAGAACAGCAACAGCAGGAAGAGCTGTCATAGGTTTTCCATCATGTGCCCCAAGCACCAACGCGTTTCTCTCTCGCGCTGTTAAATGGCGGAAGGCGCTGATTGGCCAAACAGGCGCTCGGATGTGACACGAGAGTGGGCCGACAAGGTCGTAAGCGCATTTAAAAAGATGTTTAAATTGTTTTTACCTTTTTATTTATAAACAGGTCGAGTTGCAAGCCTGAACAGCAATATGTATACTGCATATAGTACTAGTTAACATTACATATCAATAATAAAGGTCGATTGGTAAACTTGCGAGCACGTTGAACTTTTCTAAGCAATTCGCCGACCATATCGCCCCTCCGCGTCCCTCCCATCTACCAACATTCTTGACTCGTGATTTCGACCATTTCCACCACTCTCGTCACTGATTGGATTCGAGGCACGCGCCTCCCCCATTATCCATTGGTCAAAACCAATGATGACCACAGGCATTTTCCACGAATCAGACCTCATATTCGTCAAACATCTCGAAGTTTGTATGTGCGACCTGGGACTGGGGCACAATTTCGACGATCCTCATCTCCCCCTCTGTTTGTGTGCCAGCCACAAACAACCAAAACCCAAAGCCCGGTGGTCACGAGTCATTACTCCATCAGCTCGCTCTTCGTAACACCACAACCATGATGCTCGCTCGCTCCGCCCTCAAGCGCTCGCTCACTGCGGCCACGCGCACGACTACCACTGGCGCCTCGGCGACCATGGGCCAGAGTCGCATGTACCACGAGAACGTGATCGACCACTACGAGAACCCGCGCAACGTGGGCTCCATGGACAAGAAGGCGCGCAACGTGGGCACGGGCCTCGTCGGCGCGCCGGCGTGCGGCGACGTCATGAAGCTGCAGATCGAGGTCGATGAGCACGGCACGATCGTGGACTCCAAGTTCAAGACCTTCGGCTGCGGTTCGGCGATCGCGTCGAGCTCGGTCGCGACCGAGTGGCTCAAGGGCAAGACGGTCGAGGAGTGCCTGAAGATCAAGAACACGGACATTGCGAGCCACTTGAAGTTGCCACCAGTGAAGCTCCACTGCAGCATGCTCGCGGAGGACGCGATCAAGGCCGCCATCTCGGACTACCAGAAGAAGCAGGCGTCCTCGTCGGCGTAAGCAGAGAAAGCAACACAACGAAACAAGAAAAAGATGAAGAGTAGCGGCGCAATCGACCGTCACTCTCTGTTTCAGCTCGCGCATCACCAAGCAAACGTGACACCAGTGGCGCGAGAATGAAGTCGAGATGCAGTGACGGGAGCTTGCGACGAGCGTTCGCAGGAGACGAAGCAAAGAGTCGCCTTCATGGCGCAACGATGCGACGTATCTGTAGCTCTTCGCATGCACCAGCCGTCGTCGACATTCATCCCCGCATCCCCTGCTGCCGCGCATTAACCTTAAATCGAATCTGTTATTTTATTGCACTCCTCATGATGTCTTTCCATCCGAATGCAATTGCCGGCATGGCAAGCAAGTCCCAGTGGATCACATGCTGCTATATTTTCCATTTGGTTTAACCTTCTCATGGCATTTCTCTTCTGCATTCATTCATTTATCCATTCAAAAAACAAAATGTATCCACATACAAACTCTAAAATGCTGTTGCCGCTTGCTTCATTCGCTATGCTATGCAATGCTGAACGTATCGTCCCTACTTGATGTCGAGCAGGTCGTGCTTCTTCATGACCTGGTGGATCTCGGCCACGATAGCCTTCATGTAGTTCTGTCCGACCTTGAGCCGCGCGACGGCCTCCTCGGGCGAGTAGTTGCCAAGGTGCAAATCCGCGAGGATCGTCGAGCGCGACGGGATGGAACCCAGCGCACTGTTCACGCCCTTGCGGATGATCCACGGGTGACGCGAACCGATCGTCTCCTCGTACGCCTTGGACGCGCCCGACGAGCAGTTCTCGTCCGCGCTCTCGATCAAAGTGTACTTGACGCACGCCTCGACGAACTCGACGAACCAGAGCAGCCGCAGCACACAGCGCGAGCACGACGGTTTCTTCTTGCCGCCCACGCTCGCTACCTGCAGCTCCACCTCCCGCTCGATGATCGCGCGGATGCTCTGTTCTCGCCATGGGGTATCCGTTGATGCGGGCGCGGGCCACGTCGCGAGGTTTGTGTTGATCGACGTGATGTAGCCGCCCACAGTGCTCCCCGCGAAGGACGTCGCGCGCCCAAACACGAGCACAAAGTCGCAAATCGACTCGCAGCAGCTCAGGAACGCGGCCAGCTTGAGTTCGTCGTTCGCGGCGCGCGCCTTCACGGCCGTCTCCTCCAGAGTGCCGACGAGCTTCTCCAGACTGAAACCGCCCGTCTGCACGACCTTGTCGCCCGTGTCCACCTCCAGCACTTCGTCGTCCGCGTCCTGCTCGCCATGAGGCGAAGCCGCCGCTGCAACCGTCAACACCACTCGACTCTTGGTTCGTCGGCGCCGCCGAGGAGCCGCTGCACCAGCCACGATCGCACTCTTCTTGTTCTTCATACGCAGGATCTCGTCAAACACGACCAGGCCGAGTAGGTAGCAGCCGAGGATCTTGACCGAGAGCACGCTGTCGAGCCCGCGGGCGATGAACTGCGAGGGCGACACCATGAATGACACCGCAGCAGCAGGCGAAGACTCGCGTGAGCCGATGAGAATGCGGACCACCACCATTGCAGAGATGGCCGCTAGTGAGATCCAGTGGCGCGACCGGAGGTGCGAGTCGTGCGGTTCGCGCTTCTCGACAGCGACGGGCGCTGATGAGCTCGTTCCAGCAGCAGTCGACTGTGTTGCTGGATCGGAAGTAGCTCCACTGGCGTCGTGCTGTTTAACGGCAGACGTGCTGCTTAAACTACCGCTGGGAGTGCGCGAGAACGCGTGGCTGGGCACCGAGTGGCGTCGCTGCAGCAGCTGATCCTTGCGCGGCATGAGCATGGGCGACGCCGAGGGCGACAGCAGTGGCACGCTTGACTGCACGTACTTGCGCGCGCAGGGGTCGCAGAGCCGCGAGCCTTTCTTGCGCTCAAGGCGCCGGTTGAGCTTCACGCGGTTCTTGCTGCAGTCATCGCAGATGCGGCTGCCGCACACCTTGCACGTGTGCTTGGCGCGGAAGACTGTGAACGAGCGCTCGCAGATCGAGCAGCCCTTGACTTTCCCCTGGGCAGTGCCACTGGGGTCTGCGGGCGAGATCTGGCCGCTCGACAGACGCCCGCCGTCCTCGCCCTGCGACAAGCGGTGACCGCTGGCGTCATCGTTGATGCTCGCCATCGACGCGTTCAGCATGAGCGGCGGGGGCATCATGCCCGCGCTCATGGATGACATCACCGAAGCGCTCGGCTCGAAGATCGGTGTGAGCGCGGGCGTGCCTTTCTCGGGCGGTGGTGACTTGCGGCGCACGCTCTTGAGCTCGTCCATCATCTTCTGGCGCAGGCCGCGCTTCACGGCCGACGACGATGGCGACATCGCGGGGACACTGCGAGCACCCACCAGCGGCGTGTTCGGCGCGCTCGAGCCATTCGCGAGGGCACCGCCTGGCGGACTCGTTGCGCCCGTCGACGAGCCGTTTGAGAGCGGCGGCGGCGCGATGATGCTCACGGTCAGCCGCTCATCCTGCTGCTTGGCCTCGACCATCTCTCTCTCGTCGCTCTGCCTCTCTCACCACGCGGTACGTCTGTGTGTGAGGGTCTCACCTTGGGTAATAGGAAGAGCACGTACGTACGTACGCGAGGCTCTCGAGGGCTAACGCTCTGATCTGAATCTCCAGAGAGTGAGAGAGAGCAGAAGACGCTGGAGGAAGAAGCGTGAGTGAAAATGCGAGCGCTCTCTGCTTTTCTCGTGCGTGTGCTGCTTGTTGAGCTGACGGACGAATGTACACTGGCGTTCAGTATGGGGCAAGTGGAGAAAAAGCTGAGTCGGTTTTGGTGTAAGCCCCCTCCTGTAATATTGCATACCACCTTTCTGTGCATATCTAGCTCTGCGTATAATGGTTTGTATCATTCATTTCTACAGCAAAGCACACCCAAATTAACCCAAACAAGGTTTATATATAATAAAAAGGCTAATGACATAAACTTAGGGGAATTGCCAGCAACAACTTTTCAAATCCCATTTTAATGATATTCTGGGTTTCTAGCTTACCACGTTGATTTATGGTTAGCCAAAACGTAGAATACGGTATGGGAAAAACAAGCTGGATGTTTACAGCTAGCTCAAAAATGAGCCTTCCGCACAAACACTGTCTTTGTGACGTAATCTCAGATTTTCGTGCATGAGAGCCTGACTTTACGATTCAGAGGTTCAGGTATTGTGCCTTTCACCTTTTTGGCGGTTGGGATAGCTAACTCAAGCTTTTATTACTATCCAACCTCTAATAAAGCTCTAATTGACCTTTAATTAGAATAAGCTAGCCTTCTCGAGTGTCTTCTGTAAAAAGCTCACTGCTTTATAAGCCTGCTTTTAACGCGATTACCTCGGATTGGCGGGTCCAAAATCGCCAACCCGAGGTTTTCGTCACAAAAGTAGCCTCTAATAGCATATGACTGCCTTCACGTTTTTCGAACGTCCATGCAGTTTAGTATATCACAACATGAACCGCTCAGCGAGCGAGAATCTACTCGTGAGTGAGCGGGTGTGTATGGATGAGCAGCAGCCGATACGCTTGTCCTGCTTTATGCGGTGGATATAATGGTTTTGATAGTGACGTTCAGATCGTCCAATATTTTTACGTTCTCATTCGGCTGACAATGAATCTTGTTTTACTGACTTATTTAAGGCTGGCAACCTTGTTTTAGTTACCAATCATCATTATTTATCCGCGGCAAACTGATTGAAAGGCGCAATAATTCTGCGCGTTTGCAAACTAAATCGTCTCGCTTGAATTCGTGAATCGTACACCGTGCATTTTACCAAAATGAGCCAAATGATTGGCACCAGTAGGAACGAGAATCCGAGACACGGCAACGATACGTTATTACTTTCCCGCAAGCTCATACTGTCCAATAGGTGGATGGGAACTCTGTCTATGAACTGTTTTGCTTTCACACGTGCATGGTACGGGTGAAGCTCAGTTGTTTGGATCTCTCTGATGGCTGGATGACTGAATCTGCAGTCCTAAAGTACTTGTAGGTTTAACTTGCGAGAGCGTCAGCAAACTGCTGCAGGTCGGAGCACAACGCTGGATTTTTCACACACACCAGCCGGAACTAAATCAAGCAGTTTTGCAAAACGTGAGCAACTTGCAAAAACAAATATATATATATATATATATATATATATCTAATTACCGTAAATAAAATTGAGATTTTTTTTCGAACCGGATAGTTGCACTTGTGCGAGAATGTCACAAATCTTGTTTTCAAAATGGGTAACAAACAAACCATAACAACACTACAACACACCAAAATCAGCAGAGACTGCATCTGGACGAACGGTTGAGAAAATTTAAAGCTATCGCTGAGCTTTAGCACGATTTTAGCACATAGTTACTGGACGCTTTCTAGTTCTATGCCCTCCCCAGCCAATGGAGGCCAGTTGCTATCAGTCGTGCAGTGCAAATTCACGAAAATTACATTCTCCGTTTTCCGACCGACCGGTATTTTGCACACAGACCGACCGTTAGACAGTCTCCGATGTGCACGTTGCTATGAAACGCCAAACACGCGATGGCCTAAAACTAAACAAACCTATTTAAACTTGGTGGTCGATCTGTAGAGGTATCGTGGTAATTTACAATAGATTGCATGTTGAAGTCGGCCGAACGGATGGAGGCACCGGGCGCTGAGAGGTCAGGCTTGAGCAGCTACGTGTCGATCGTCCGGCCCTTGGAGCTGACGTACGAGAGCACACGTCCACGCTGCTAGTCGCTCCCACGTCAATGACGTTCGGGTAGCCACCGCGTGCGCGAAGCGAGCGCTTCGTCCTTGATGCTCTCGAGCGAGGACTCGGTGGTCTGCGTGAGCTCAATGACCAAATCGACGGTGCCGGCCGTGCGGAGCGCGTGGTGGACACCCGGGCGGGAGCGCATTAGTGGGTGTGGAGGCGAGAGTGAGGGAGGCGAGGAAGCGGCGTTCATCTTGATACTTGGGAAGCGAGTTGAGTGCCAGACGGCAGAATGAATTATGAGCACTGCAGGCGAATGTAAAGTCGCATCGAATCTCGTTTGCAGCTCCACTTGTTGTGGCACATGACGACATGAGGCATCCCCTCTGAGCCTCTATGTGCAGATGCGCTGACTTCGTGCATGACACCTGGAGCTCTAGATCTGATCATTTCGCCCTATATTTGCCCAACAACACATACCGAGACACAAAGCTCGTTTTGCACCTATAACAAACACGACGAGGCGCTCGGAGCTGTCCAGATTTCAAGCTCTGCTGTGAGCAATAGCGAAGCACGCAGAGCTCCGTTACGCTACCGTAGCGAGATACCCGTCAACTGCATGTGTGGCATTCAAGAGATGTTGACAGGAGAATCTAAAAGCTGGCGCATGGACGTGACATCCATCACTCGCTATTATTACCGATATTGCCTCATTCCAAGCGTTGTCCAAGTGGAAGCGACGCATTTTCAAGAGGACACTGGTGTGTGGAGACGCGGCTAAGAGTTTCGGTTGATTGAGTGAAGCACGAAGCTCACTTCTTGCAATGATGTGAATGGCGGAGAGTTGTGATGTGAAGGAAGAGCAAGGCGTTCTCACCTCGGGTCTCGAGCTCATCGACGTGTAGTGTACGGACATCCTATCGTCAATTCCTCCAAATGCATTAGCTTCTCTATCTTTGAATTCGCAACGAGCATATACGAGTATGCCTGACCGCTAGCTACTTCGTCGAGCTCCTACCATAGCAAGTTGATGTATTCACTCGACTTGTGAGCAGAACCACAATCTAGGCTAACGGCGTGTCAATAATGTGCCAGTTCCACCAACAACTACAGACACTTGCTGTTGACTCCAGATCCTCGGGCGAAGCCGCGGTACCATTCGTAAAGCTGCTGCGGGCATTCGTGCTCGAGCTCACGGGCAATCACTTGCGCCTCTCGTTCACGTGCTTGTACTTTGGACTCGCCTTTCACTGGCTTGCGTCTGCACACCCGCGTGTTCGTGACGGCAGTGCTGAAAGCAGCAGCAGTGAGCTCAAATCTGGAGGTCTCTGCATTTAGCGACGTCGATAAGACAGTAAACGACCAGAATCGCGTTCTTGCTCCAACGACCGCTTTTCTAAATCCATCACGTTGGCTCCGATCAGACACAACCTGCTCGCTGGCAAGTCTCCACTTTTAGAAACCGGTCAGGAAGTGACTGAGTGACTGACTGCGGACGAGCCTTGCTGAAGCGCCATTCCGCCTCATCATTCCGCCCTGCACTGCCCGTCGAGTTGCTTCACCTGCACGAAGAACAAGAAGAACAACAAGGCCACACGTCACGATGATGGACATGGCGTCGGACAACGCGGTGGTGCCGGAAGAGACCCTCGGGATGGCATCGCATATTCCGCCCGTGGATGCGCGTCGGAATCCGCAAACGACGTGGGCAGACTCGGACCACGTCTCGCTATCTCGAGACACGAGCGTCCCGATCCGATCTTCTCCACCACCTCAACCAAAAGGCTCTCTCCGCGGCCTCATCCACCAGATGACCAAGCTCTTCTTGCACCCGGATGAAGACGAAATGGACCCAGTGAAACGCAAGGCGCACTACCGCCGCGGCTCGATCTTGATGAAGCACCTGGAGGAGAAGAAGGCCAAGGGCAAGGCCACCGAGAAGGACATGAAGTTCTTCGAGATGGTCAAAGGCCACTTCGACGCGAACATCATGGAGTCGCGCACGATCATCTCACTCTCGGTCTTCCAGACAGGCTCGAACCCAATGAACGACCCTTTTGCGGTCATCCACATGCCCGTGATCATCCAGCAGGGCTTCCGCCGCAAGCTCTTTGCGATCTTCTCGCTGCAGCTCTTCGCGGTCGTGTCGCTCATCTGCATCTTCAGCTACCCGGCGCCGATCGTTGCGGCGTTCAAGCCGATCTTCACGCAGTGGCACTTCGTCTTCGTCGCGTTCCTCGTCATGGTTGTGGCGCTGCTGTGGCTCTACCTCGTCAAGTACAAATTCCCGATCAACTTCTTCGTGCTCACGCTATACACGATCACGCAGAGCCTCTTCTTCGCCGGCTGCGACTACCTCTTCGAGACCAAGGCGAGCATCTTCATCTTCAGCTTCCTCTTCTGCATCATGGCGATGACCACTGGGCTCTGCACTATGATCACGAAGAAGTCTTGCGACGAGAACACGCCGCCGGTGCTCATCAGCTACCCCGTGGTGATCCTCGTGGGCTTCATCATGGCGTTCATCGGCTCGCTCTTCGTCTACTTCCTCTACATGCAAGACGTCGTGTCGGCAATCCAGTACTGCGGCTCGCTCAGCGCCATGCTGCTCCTCGTGATGTGGTTCGCCTACGACGCCTCCTGTATGAACGAGCGGCTCTCGCCCGACGAGTACATGCAGGGCATGGTGTTTTTCTATACCGACATGGTGCTCTTCCTGCTCTTCCTGAGCATCATCTTCGTCGCGTGCTTTGCCTGCGAGGGCGACTGCGCGTGCTACGGGACTGCAGACATCGCGCCGATCAGCGCCGGAGGTGGGATGGACGAGGAGGGCGACGAAGACGAGGATGGCGAAGGCGAAATGCTGGACGGCGACGAGAACGGCCAGTAAGCACCAGCTGCAACATCAAGAAAGAAGAGCAGAACCCTTCAAGCATCATCGATCACCACGAAAGTTGGTACTTACCATCACCATTGAGGTGATACCTGGCAAAGCCGACCAAACCTACTCGCGAGCTGCGCCTGGCATTTTCAGCTGCATGGCTTCCCACTACGGCTTTGCAGTGGTTACCCGATCTGTAGTCACGCGCCATCTGATCAAACAGGTAAGTATCAAGCCCGGCCATTGCTTGGCAGTCACAGCGCTAGAAGTTGCATCGGCAATGCTGGGCAGGAGGCCGGCATCATAGCCACCGACTGCACTTTGTTCTCCCACGAGCCAATCTGGAGAACAAATCGCGAACGCACCAGTGCTTTTATATATTGCTCTCTCTTTCTTTCTTGCTTCGCTTTCTTCATCCTCTTCCTCCTTCGTGCCGCACTTTTTCTTTATCTCTTGGTTCCTGCAGCATCATCCGGACTTCGCTTCGTAGCTTCGACTTTGCTTTCGCTCACACAACTTCCACTGAAATCAGCTCCAACAATGTCGATGTCCCATAGAGGACGATAGCAGCGACGCGCACATCAGCAACACCCAACTACAAGAGCTTCATCTTGTGCACGCTCGTCAAGAAGATGCGGGAAAGCACAAAGCCCACGCCCGTGATCACGACGCCGATCAGCAACGAGAGCCATCCGATGAGGGAGCCAGGGTCTGGGAACGAGTAGCTGCCGATGTCGTTGGCCCACTGTGGCTCGGTCCACAGCGGCATCTTGTCGTCCACGATAGAGTACACACCGAGCGTCTTCGTGCGCTTCAAGCCCGGCGACATCGCGAAGTGGAAGTATGCGCTCTGCTTCGCGCACACTCCTGGGTACACACACTCCATACCCTTGCCACCGTCGGCGCAATCTTGGCTCTTGGTGCACGCTGTGCCTGCGGAAGCCGTGGTCGTGTCAATCATCGCAGACGCCAAGAACGAGCGCGTGAAGACTTCGTACGCGTTCGGAAAGAGATCGACGCGGTTGTCAGTCTCAGACCAGGACTGGTTGAAAATCGTGTAGTACGCATCCGTGCCAGCCTTCACGAGCATCTGACGGTTCGAGTCGAGTGTGCCGGAGTACAAGGTTGACGGCTTCTGGAACGAGGGCCACGACGAGTCGCCCAAATTCAAGTAGCTGATCATCGTCTTCACCGACGGCGTCGAGTAGTTCTTCATCAAATCGCATTGCCAGTTGCTGGAGACACACTTGAGCATCTCCTCAACCATCTCCTTCTTCACTTCGATAGTCTTGAGCTTGTCGCTCGACGACGTCTTCGCTGCGAGCTGGTACAGCGTCTCCGCGAGCACCTGCGACGCTTTCGTGACAGCCGCGACATCGAGCAACTCGAACACATCGTGACGCGAGTTGTATGCTCCGCCAGCGGAGAAAGTATCGTCGTAGCCAGCGATCACCGCGCTGACGAGATCCTTCTTGCCAAATTCCGCATCGTTCACGAACGACGACAATGGCGTGGGCGGCAGTGCGCCGGTCGTGCCCGTCGAGAAGGACGAAGCCGCCGACGGCGCCTTCATGATCGCATCCACGAGCGTACTCGATCCGTTCGCGGTCGCCGCGTTCGGGTTCACGTGCACGGTGAAGTTTCCGGATTTCGGTAGAATGCCGACCTGGTCCACCGCGATCGCGTACGAGATGTTGGCGAGCGCGAGCTTCGTGAACTCGGTCGTGCTTAGCATTGGCTCGGTGCAGAAATTCGTGCCGAACGGTGACACCGAGCCTGTGACAGGGTACGTGCACGCCTTGGGATCCTTTGTGAACTGCTGGATGTCCGAGAGGAACTTGCGCGAGCCGACAAAGCCAAACTTCTCGGCTTGGAACGCAGCAAACACGATCTTCTTGTCAAAGTCCGAGTCTGGGATCGCCTTGAGCGCGTACGCCGCTGCGAGCAGCGCGACAAGCCCCGATGCACCCGTGTTGGCGCCAGGCGCGAGCACGTGCGAGAGCGAGGTGGCGTCCATGGACGTCATCGCGAGCACGATCTCGCTGGCCGTGAGGTCGCCGCGCATCGACCAGGCGCTCTGTCCGCCGATCGGGTCGCACTTTGGACTCTCCTGGTCGTAGATGTTCCTGAACGTGAGGCACTTGAGCGAGGTCATGCCCTCCGGTCCAAAGTAGTACTTCATGAACGCCTTGTACGTAGCGCCGGCGCTAGATTTGACGTTCGTCTGCGCGCGCGTCTTAAACTTCTCACCCACGGCCTCATCCTTGAGCAGCACGACCGGGAACGGCAGCGTCTTCTCGATCAGCCCGTTGCCCACGGCGTTCCACTGAATCTTCTTGGACGTGAACGGGTTCAGCGCGCCGTCAACCGTGCCGTAGCCCTGCGGGGTCGCAGACGCAAAAGACACGTTCTTGGTCGCGAACTGCGGGTACACGAACGCGCCACCGATGCGCGCGACGCCCTTCTCGACCGCGTCGACGCTCAACAGCGCCTCAGGCAGCACGAGCACGTACTTCTTGTCGCTTTCCTGATTCTTCGCCTCGCCGGCGAGAAAGCTATCGAGCTCCGCCTGCGTGGCGATGGGGAAGAGCGGCGCCATGTCGGTGTCCGAGAGACTGCGGCAGCCGACGTCGCCCGTCGAGTGGAAGAGCCGCACGCACTCGCCGCCCGTGGCGATGAGGTGCTCGGGCGCGCCGGCGGTCACAGCCGACGCGTCCACGCTGATGTCATGGGAGGAGAGCAGGAGGGCACTGCAGAGAGAGAGCGCGGCCGTGGCCCTCGTGATGGCGCTGGCAATGCGCATGACTGGCTCGCTGGTCGTAGAGAGAGAGTGATGGAGCGACGCCTTGTCTTCGATCGCGTCGCGCGTTCCTTTCTTTCGATTCCTACAGGCTTTGTGTTGTCAGTTTGGACGCCAGTTTCCCCTTTTTCCGTACGAGGGATACTAATTTAACCCGATTTTCCACTAAGTTGTGGAATTTTTTTGCAATTTTTTTGAAAGTTGGGCTGGATTGCTACACAACATTGGTCATATAGCTAACATTGGTATTCAAGTAATCAGCTCAAAGCCATGCCCAAGTACGTGTCTTCTGCCAAAGTTAGAGAGATCCCCACAAACGATCTCACTGTCTAACGATGAAGTCTTTCAAACGCAAACGCTCTCCAGACGACGTCGCTCCTCATCTCGCGAGTCTGCGCTTGCGTTCTACCAAGCAACCGCGAGTGGCTCCAGTCGACGAGATCGTCCCGGAGTCCGACAGTGAGCCGGAGCGAGAGGACGCGCCCGTGCATCCAGTCGTGCACAAGTGGTTGCAGACTTTCCCTCGTGTTGGAAGTGGCCGGTGGCAGCACGCGCCAGAGAGATCTGGCTGCCTTCGCACCAGGACAAGTCTTTCCCAGCAAGTTCGAACAGACTCAAGGGCAAGTCGTGGTTCACACTGGACAACACAATCGAGACGCCATCAACGAAGAGCACCAGCCAGCCACCGCGTCCAGATCCAGTTCCAAGCGATCCAATGGACTCAAAGAAGACCGTGAATAGCAATCTGAAAGTGTGACTGTATCCGACCAAGTCACAAGTGAAGCTCTTGAACAAGATGTTCGGCACCCATCGAGCGATCTACAACAAGCTCGTCGAGTGCTCGCGCGACGACTGTTACAAGCTCAAGAAGTCTGATCGGTTTGCAAAGTATCGTCCGATGCCAATGAAGCACTCACTGGCGAACTATCTTCCTGAGTATCACTTGGAAGTTCCAGAAAGAGTTATGAATTCAACCTTCCGAGACTACGAAAAGACATTGAAGTCTTCGATGGCGTTGTTCAAGGAACTCAGGAAGAAAGGCAAGAAGACATCGTTTCCGGAGCTCAAGTTCAAATCTAAGAAACATAACTCGTCGACGATCGAGATTCGAGCAAGAGATACCAAGTCAAGCGTTGGATTCGTGCGATTCTTCCCTAGATACTTTGGCTTTGCGAAGAATGAAGGAATCAAGATCAAAGAAGAGCTTCCAGA
>JAASGT010000914.1:0-14021 GCA_023334315.1 Globisporangium alternatum
ATGTTCACGCTGCGGGAGAATCAACCGCAAGATCATGCACGAGAAGGTCTTCCACTGTGGGAAGTGCGAGCTGACGATGGACCGAGACGTGAATGCCGCGCGCAACATTTCCTCAAGAACGAACACTTACTCCCCTGGGCTCTTCGAGCTCGGGTAGCAGGAGATGCCTACTCTGAGGGTGTCGGGTGCTTTAAGTTTACTTCGAGCACATGACCCGCAATAAAAACAGAAGGTCGCTTACGTAGTCGTATTGGTACTGTAGTCTCATGGTAAGTTGACAATCTGAGGCGAGGTGACTAAAGCAGTCCTCTTCTATCAACTATCGCACATCTTATCTACTTTATTTAATCTTCTTCAAATTGTATTCTTATACAATTTGTACTTTTAATCTTACCACTAATACTATTACTCGATTTAGAAAGTAAAACGTCAGCGAACCCGCTCGTCCATGTAAAATCCCGTGATTTTTATTTGAATTGTGCAAGCGCGCAATTCATTTCCCTCCTCTCGTCCGCTCGTCTTGCGTTGCACTGACGACGCTACTGCTGACTCTTCGCCGCCGCATTGCCGAGTGAGCCATCAATCAAACTTCGGCCATCGAGAGCGAGTGAAGAAGCGCTCGTCACCTCACACCTATCCGCCACCACAGTCCCCAACCCATATACACACAGATACACAGACAGGCAGAGAAGGAAGGATGACGGAGTCGTTCATGAGCTACCGCGAGGACTTTGAACTCTATCGCGATGACGCGGCCAAGGACATCAAGAGCATCGCGAACGCGCCGAGCAAAGGTACGCGCGTTACACAAACTACTATTAGACGATTCTACTACTGCTGCTGGCTATGTGCTGGTGATGTGGAGGCGCGTGTGTTTATGCTTCTGTGTGTATTGTGTTGCTGTCGTGGTAGCTGCTCGCGAGGAGCTCGTCGAGCGCGCGCAGAACAACATCTCGGAGGCTGAGCGATACGTAAGCGCTGTTTGTTCGCTTTTCTGCCTTCCAGCGGACTCGCTTTAGATTTCTCTTGCGTTGCCGTGTATCTGAGTGTGTGTATGTTTATTTACCAGTTGCGCATTCTGGAGAGCGAATCGCGCGCGGGCGAGTCCCAGCAGCGGCGGAACATGCACCAGCAGGTATCGAACCCGACCAGACCTATTTTTTATTGAGCAGACTCGCTTGTGAAGTGTATGTACAATGCCCGCAGTCACTCACTCTAATGGTTTCTTTTTATGTGTGATGTTGTAGCTCCGGACGTTCAAGTCGCAGATCGACAAGCTCAAGTCCAGTCTCGACCGCGCCAAGCTCGTCGCAGCCAGCCAGCAACGCCTGAATGAGCGGCCCGACAACCTTAGTGCAGTACGTCTGTCTTTCTGACCATCTCTGATGCGGCATCTCCAGCACTCATCTGCAAGTAGCCTAGGACTGAGTGTTCTGACAAACGCACCCATTGCTGTGTGTGACTTTGTGCTTGCAGAAAGAGAACATGATCCGGTATCAGAAGGGAATCGACCGGTACGGTGGAACTCAAACCTCAATACTTACTGCGCTTCTCCACTGCTGTTGTGTGTAAGATAAAATACTGACTTCTGAGTTTTTTCGTCTTGTGTAGAGCTGGTAACCACTTGGACGACGCCCAGGGGATCATCGCAGAGACAGAGGCGATCGGTATGAAAATGGTGACTCGGACGCCTTTCAGAGCTCAGGTTCCTTATCGCTAATTGTTTCTGTGGGTATAACGCCATCGACTCGCTTGTCCGACAGCGCACAACATCACGGGCAATCTCCAGCAGCAGCGAGAGCAGCTGATCAACGTCCGCACGAACGTACGTCCCTCATTCTGATAGACCAACAGCTCCTCCTGCTGTGCTATCTCCAGTCTTTATCAATGGGCTAATGACCTCTCGCTTGTCATATCATAGGTCGATGAGACCCGCGAGGATGCGAAAGAAGCCGGCGAGTACCTGCGGAGCCTCAAGCGCAAGAACTTTATCAAGATCATGCTGCTCTACTTTATTATCTTTGGCCTCTCGGTGCTCATCGTCTACAAGCTCATCTCCAAGTTCACATAAAGGAGAGTCCTTAAGACCTAGAGCGAGAGCGAGAGCCAACCAGCAACCAGTAAGAGCAACTGCAACAACGAATTCGCGCCAGCAACATCAGCTTTGTTTGTCTGTGTCTAGAGAATCTGCCAACATGTACGAACATTACCTACCATCCTAACCTCCAAGTGACTGCCTATGCATTGTCAGAAACAATAAATTAACTGTCCACACCAAATGAACCAACTTGACATGGACAACTAACGGGTGAACACAAAACAAGATGAACCAATTTCCTTTTATATTGACACGTGCATGAAATTGTTCTCATCATCACCACTCACCATATACAAAAACACAGAGAATTCGTAGGAGAAGCGCTAAGAACTAGACCCAGATGGATCCATCCTGGCGCAACTGCGTGGCGCTCGACAAGGAAGCGCTCGCTGCTGCGAGCGCCGCGGTGGCAACCTTGCTGCTCGACGCGTTCGCCGTGGACTCGAGCGTCGAGAGGATCTCGAACATCGACGGACGTTGCGCTGGTGTCTCGTGAAAACACGTTTCCATCAGCGATCGCAGGCTCTCGGGGATGTTCTCTGGCACGGCGAGTCGCTCGCCATTCATCACCTTGAGCATCGCCTCCACGGGCGTCATAGCCGCGAACGGAGAGCTCATGGTATACGTCTCCCACATGAGGACGCCGAACATGTACGCGTCCGAGTCGTAGGAGAACAAGTGAGGCGGCTGTAGCGACTCGGGCGCCATGTACTTGACCGGCCCGACCGTGTCTTTCATCAGCGACCCGCCGACTGCGCTCACGCGCCGACAGAGCCCAAAATCGCAGATCTTGACCCGCAGATTGTCGTCCACGAGGCAGTTGCGTGCTGCGATATCACGATGGATGAACCCGCCTTCGTGGATGTTCAGCAAACCAGCCGCCGCATCTTTGAGCATCGCAGTCTTCTGCTTGATCGTGAACTTCTCACCTGCGTTTGGCTGGCGCAGGTTGTCTTCCAGGCTTCCGTACGGGAGGTACTTAGTCACGACACTGAGTGGATACCGAATGTCCGTGGACGCGCCGACGAAGGGCACCACGCACGGGTGGTGGCCAAACATGTTGAGCACGGCCGCCTCGTGCTGAAACTCCTGCAAAATCTGGTCGTTCGTCTCGCCAAATTCGCTCGCGCGGATCGTCTTCACGACCACGTCCTGGCCGTTGTAGCTGGCACGGTACGCATCACCAAAATATCCCTTGCCCACGAGCTCCTTCATCTCGAGCGACTTGTACGGGATCTCCTGGAACGTCTTCTCGAGCACCTCGAGCTTTGAGTCAAGCATCTGCGCCTCGAGGTCTGCTGGATCCAAGTACATCGACGAGACGGTGACGTAGGACCGCATCACGGCGACCTCGGTACCGACGATGATGGTGGCCTTGAAAAGCACGCGGCCGAACGCCGCATCGTCGGTACACTGCACGTCGAACGTGGTGTTGCAGACTTTTCCTTCCCATGGGAAACCCTGCGTCGCGCCGCCGTTCACTATCCGGAAGCCATCGGGTGTCTCTAACGTGACGTGAACCAGCGCACCGCGACGAATGTCGACCTTCGTGTCCACCGTCAGCTTTCGCCCCACGGGGTCGAACGCCTCAGCTTTCTCACGCATCTCATCGCGCTGGTTTAGCAGGAACGCCCACACTGTGTAGTGGAACGGCTTGGGCGACGGCGCAACGCTTGGGGGCGCAAAAGCGTTAAAGTGGACCTTGTCCCGCCGTCCTGGGACATCGTCGAACTCTGCAAGCCGAGAAGTCGACAGCACTCGAGGCGGAGGATTGTACCGAATCGAACGGTACACCTGTGGAAGCTGGTCGGAAGGGAAATCGTCGTCGTCCTGCGTTGCACTGTTTGTCGGAGAGTAGAGATCGTAGTCTGCTGCACCGAGTAAGAACGAACCGTTGCTGGTGCTGGTTGGCGAGACTGGAGGCGAAAACGTGTTGTAGCTCGGACCACGGTACAGCGGCACGTCGCTCAGTGTTGTGATCGTCTCGGACGAACTCTGTCCAGGCGGCCGGAACGCGTCGAGGTAGCTGTCTTCTTCGAAAGTCTGCGGCAAGCTCCCGAACCGATCACGAATCTCGTAATCGCTCACATCACTCGCACCAGTCTGGTACGGTCCCGTGAAGCTGATCTGTCGCTGATCTGCGCTTTGAAGGACAAACTGGGTATCAGTGACGAAGGAGCTCACGTCTTGTGTGATACTCGAGCCGTTGGACACAGGTCGGGCTCTCGTACGAGATCCAGTGTGCGAACCGGCCGAAGACGTTCTCGACAGAATGCCGAATGCTGCAAGTTTCTCTTCCTCCATCTTCGCCTTCTCGATGCCTTCGAGCGCCGCCTGTGTAATCCCATCATGATGGAAGTCACGTTCTCTTGCGTAGACCTCTCTCTCACGCATGTACGTAGACGTTGGGCTCAAAGTGCTCTGTGCGCTTGTGGTTATCCCAGGGATACTTTGCGTTCGCTGAGCTTGGTCTTCCTTCGGGAGCGCCGGCCGACCTGTCTGTTGCTGCCGTTGCCAAAGTGCCTCCTGTCGCTGACGATCTGCCTGGTCCTGCTGTCGCTGTGCCTGCTCACGCTGCTGTCTTGTTTGTTGCTGCATCTGGGTCTTGTACTGCCACATCTGGTCTCGCTGATTCTGCTGGGCACAGTCCCTCTGTACTTGACCCATTGACGCCATCCTGTTCGAGTACCTGCCTTCGTCCGAGTTACTCTTGCGCATTGTTAATCTGGCGCTTGCCGGAGGAGGGTAAAACGGATCAAAGCCTCTTCGTCCCATTGCGTATGGCGGAATCTGGTCAGGAGCGAGCTGCGCCAGCGGAAATTCTGCGTCTGAGCGGCTAAATCGATCCTTTCTTGATGAGAAAGACCCGTGATGTAGCGGTGGCGCAGACGGACTCAGGTCGAGCACTTCGTACATTCGCATGTGGGGGGGCAGCTCCAAGTCTTCCTCTTCGCCCACAGTCGTGACGTACAGTGAGTCAAAACTTTTGGTCCGCTTCAGCTCATGACGCTCGGGCTGTTTCCTGTGCGCAAAATTGTCGCCAAAATCGCTCCGGGCGCTGCTTTCAAACTCACGACCTCGTGCTGACGCCTGTGGCTCTGCCAGAGGGTATCCGTCCATAGGCGCGTGATCCGATGTGTCGCCAATGTCGAGTCTGACGGAGTATTCATTGTCGTATTCTCGAGTCTCTAGCCGGATATCACCACGTCCGCGTCCTCGGACGCCATCGCTGTCTCTTCCTCTGCTGTGAGGTACGCTACCACGACCTCCGCCACCTCGACCACCCGAGTTTTCGTTGTCGTGAACTCGCTTGACGTGGACCTTGAACAGACAGCAATCCACGACGCGCTCTTCAACTTGGCCGCGGTACGCCGACTCCAGATTGTTGTTGTTCGGACGGGCTCCAAACGGCATTGCGAGTGGTGCAGGCGGGAACGGAGGGAACGGCGGCACCGGTGGTCTTGGTGGGCCACCTAGGCGCGCGGAGCCGCCTTCTAGCAGCGACATCGTCGATCCGGGCGCTGTCCTCCGATTGAACTCACTGACATTGCGACTCATTCGTAGCTGCTGGTCGTCCGGTCCATTGTTAAAGGGGTTCTGGTACGAAGCTGGCATGCTCTGGGACGCAGTATATGGCGGACGCGGGTCAAACACGCTCTGCGTATTCAGCGCCGTGTTGTACTGGTACATGTGGCTCGGGAGCTCGCTCTGGCCAGCGTTCCAGTGGAGCAGCGGCGCATACGTGCCCTCCTCTTCGCGCCTCGCCTCTTCAAACATGAAACCCGCCATCTTCTCCGACACAAACACGCTACCGACGGCCGCTGTGACCGCGATTTGGTGCGCGAGGAAGCCGATTGCGATCCCGACAAAGTACTGTGCACCGCTGCTGCTCTGTGCGAGATTCCAGTCCACGTCAAGCTGGTTGTTCAGGGGCGTGAACTGCCCAATCGCGATACTCCAGAAGATCAGTGGGATCAACGAGAAGATGATGTTGAAGATCCACTTGAAGAGCAAGAAGTACATGACCGAGAGCACCATAACCGACGGCGTCACCTCTCGTCCGCGCTGCGCTGGATCACTTTCAATTCTTGATGCGGACCGAGGTAAGCTGGATCTCGACGAACCTGTTCCTGAACTGCTGCCGACCGGACCGCCATCACCGGTTGAGTCACGCGCCATGTCTTCAAAACGCGAGCAGCCATCACTCTGTAATTGCGCGTCCAGCGCTGCGTTCTCTCGCTTCGCCTTGTCGACCCCGAGACTGTTAATCCAGAGCTCCACGCGCCACAAGCTCGCGACAAGTACGCGCACCGAGCGTGACGAACCCGAGCAGATGCAGAGCGACACGAGCCCCAAGCCGCCAACTGTGAGTCCGAGGAGCAGCAGCAGCGCGACACCGAAGCCCAGCGCTGCGATATGGAAGAAGAACGTCAGCAGCACGGACTTGATCACACCGCGCTCTGGCTTGCGACGCAGCGGCGGTGGTGGTATCGACCGGAGTGAACCTGTGGACGACTGCCGACGCGACTGCGGGGGCGCCATCGTTGACGTTCTCGTTCTCGTGAAGCCACGAGAGAGAGACGAACGCGTTCGGGTGAGGGGGGAGTTGACCTGTTCCTTAATGGCTCGATCGCCTGTCGCTCGTGCTGCGGTGGGAGTGCGTGCGCTTCACCGGTGGCGGCGGCGTCTTGTGTGCTTCCCTTCCTTTTTCACTCTTGACACTTCCTTGTCTGCTGCAGTCCGCCCAGCACTTCGAATTTTAAATGCTGACATTTGTCACCTATTTTTCTGCATACCCTTTTAAAAATGATCAATTACTTGCGCCAGATGCTGCACATAAATTGAGCAAACGCAGCTGTTTTGCTGTGAATGGAAGCGCCAATGTTACCTGTGAAAATCTGTACATGCATTCGAAAAATGAACATCATTCTTGTACACAATATGGTGTGGCCCACACACCACCATCAGTCAGCCAAAAGAGAAAGCGGCCACCACACGAAATGTTCCCCGCCTGTTTTTGCTGGCGAGCAGAACGCAAACGCAGATGTGTGTGACTCGCGACGCTCGATTGCTAAATGGTGGTCGTAAGATGAGTGAATGTCGATAAGGTACCTGGGTGACTGACTTGCACGACAGCAGTCACAGCAAGTGCGTCTTCCTGCACGAAGCTTTGACAGTCAACGGCAGTGGTGCCGAAATGACCAGAACACGTGATTACATTTGGTGAGATGCGGGCTTGCAAACTCGCTTCTGCATTGTGTACGCGTGGAATTGAAAGACTGGGCTTGCCAGATAGGAGACGGACTCCACTACATGATGATGAGCTGTGCTACGCAACATGATTTCAAAGATGTTGTATTGATCGCAACGTTAATTTTGGTGTGAGTACTCGCAAAGTTGCGAGCAGTGCTCAGCAGACAACGCATGGCATAAATAACGAAAGGGACTCACTACACAGTCTACCAGACCTACTGGCGACTGCTACCTTTCCCTTCAGTTCATTTCGTGCACCAACTCGTCGAGCTTGCGGCCCTGGAGAACTGTTGTGCCGTCTGCAACCTGCAAATACACATGCACGTGGAAAATGTCGATCGAGCGCTCCGGGTTGTCATCATAGTTCCAGCGTTCGACGTGCGGCGCGTTCGCATCGATCCAATTTTCCACATACTGCTTGATCTGCCCGTGGGTGAGGTCCTTTACGTGCCACAGCGTCCAGTGCTCGATACCTGTGGGAGTATCATAAGGGAACATGTTCGGCTCCAAGCAGGCGGTCCTACCGCGCAGCGTCGTGTCGAAGATGTGGTCTTCCGCACACCCGTACTTCTCAGCAATGTCGTCCAGGTGGTCCCACTTGCGCTCCTTGCACTCGTCGGTCCGGCTCCAGTACTCGATGTAGAGAGTCCGTCGACTGTATCTGGAGGGAACTGAGCTGCTGTGGGCATCATCAACAGCATCGTCACGCCCAAAAGCATCGTCAGCACGCTTCGAAGCATCATCATCACAGGAGGTTTCGCCACAGAGGTTCACAGAACCGTCTCGTGACTCAACAGTGTCAACCCTTTTCGATTCAGGTTCCTGCAGTGACGTCGCTGACTGATGCTGGGCTGCCGGAAATGCTGGGTTCACCGGCTGCTCTCGATTGTTGTCTTCATTCACGGAGGAGTGGCTGAGACGTCGTTTGCGGGATGGGGACGGACTGCTAGTTTCAAGCGCAACATCCTCATTAATATCTTTGGCAGCGGAGTCCCGAACAGGGTCACTCCTAGCATCCCGAGTGGTCAGCGAGTCATCATCATCACCTGTCAGCCGAGCGGAAGGTGAGAGCTGCTGGGCGACGTGGTGCTGCTGGTGCTGTTCTTCATCCGAGGAACCTGCACAATAAATCTGCCGTCCATAAAACCACAATGACACACGTTAGAACTTCGTCACCTGAACAGGTCACACAAGCAGTAAAACAAACGCACCTTTCGTCGTTTGGTCACGATCTCGGCACTGTTGCTGTAGTCGTCCACTTCCGCAATCGACGACGGCGAGTAGTAGTAGTCCTGCGGTGGCGCGTCCAGTCGGTCGTTGACCGCCGACATGTTCACAGACGTCGTGCACATCTTGCGCTTGTACTTTCTTTGGGTTGTCTTCCGGACTTCTCGATGGACGAATGCGTGGCGGTGGGCGTGAAGATCGAGGACCGGGTCTGTGACGGCCGCTTGTCGTCTCCGCTGTTCCTGGAGTGCTGCTGTGGCTGCTGGTGAAGGTGACGCCGCTGCTCGCCTTCTAGAATCACGCGTCGAACTGTTGTGTGTGGTCGACGGGGAATTTTCGGAACTTGCGCGCGGAGGACGAGAAGAAACCACCACAGAAAGTCGCTACGCGCGACCTTCGAGCGACCGCACTCGCTGGAGCAATCCCTAGTGCAACTTGTCGCCTCTCCCAGTATCATACTGAAACTAAGACTAACAAATTCTCGTCATCTCTCCACCTGGGACAGACGCACACGTTCGCAAACGACGTTGCACGAATGTAGTAATTTTTACCCATGTGTATTTATTTCCTGTATAAATTTATTTTCGACTGACACTCGATAAAGCTACGTCGTGGAAATTAGTACGCCGCTTGATTGGTGTTGGGCGGCGACCCAATCACTATTCGCGAGCAATTGGAGCAGCAAGCAGCATGGCCGGCAAGCGCACGCACGTTCAGGCTACGGCCAAACGCACGCACGTGCAGACCAAGCCGACGGCCGGTACGAGACCTCTCTTTCTCATCTACTGATATATGCAGATCGTAACTCACACGCTTCTCTGCATTGTGTGTGTCATCATCGTCGTTCAGAGGAGGTGCAGCTGGCGGAGCACGTGTTCCAACCAACGGCGGCGGCGACTACGAGCGCCGCGCCGAAGCGCAAGCAGGAGAAAAGCAAGAAGCTCAAGGCCGCGTGGGTGGACGATGACGACGCGAGCGTGCAGGTGAGTCTAGAGGACCAGAAGCGCCTGCGTAAGCTCCGTAAGACCGAGGAGGACAACCTCGTGGACGGCAAGGAGCTCCAGGTGCTTCTGAAGAAACAGTTCCAGTCGACCTCGAACTCCGTGTCCTGGGCCGACCCAGCGAACTTCCTGAACGAGAGCGCGCAAAAGCAGGGCACCACCGACTTAGACGACAGCGATGAAGAGGAGATCTATGGCTCCGATGACATCACGCGTAGCACGGGCAAGATGCTCGAGTCCTCGGGCGACGTGCTGCAGCAGGGGACACTCGACATCGTCCGCATGAAGGACGCAAACCAACACAACCCGTCGAACGCCGTGATCCAGTCGGTGCAGTTCCACCCGAACGGCCAGTTGCTGCTCACCGCGGGTCTCGACAAGACGGTGCACCTCTTCCAGGTCGACGGCACGAACAACGCCAAGGTCGAGAACGTTTTCCTGAAGGACCTGCCGATCCTCGACGCCAAGTTCACGCAGGGCGGCAGCCGCGTCGTGATGTCCGGTCCACGCTCGTACTTCTTCTCGTACGACCTCGAGGCTGGCAAGGTCACCAAGATCCCGGGCATCGTCGGCCGCAAGGAGCGCCGACTCGAGCGCTTCACGGTCTCGCAGTCGGGCGACCGCATCGTGTTCCTCGGCAGCGACGGCTTCATGAGCGTCGTGTCGTCGCGATCGTACGACTGGATAGGTAACATGAAGATGAACGGCGAGGTCAAGTCGGCGACGTTCTGCGAAGACGACAGATATTTACTGAGCACAGGCACGGACGGTGACATCTACAAGTGGGACATGCGGACGCGCAAGTGTGTCTTCAAGCACCAGGATGAGGGCAGTCTGGGCAACCACGCGATTGCCGCGAGTCTCGACGGAAAATACTACGCCTCGGGCTCGGACAGTGGCGTCGTGAACGTGTACGACAACGCCGGGCTCACGGCGCACGCCAAGCCGCGCAAGGCGCTCATGCAGCTCACGACCCAGGCCGATTCGCTCAAGTTCAACCCGGACTCGCAGATCCTGGCTATGGCGTCCAAGGACTCGCGCGACTCGCTCAAGCTGGTGCACCTGCCGTCGTTCACGGTCTTCAGCAACTGGCCGACGTCGCACACGCCCTTACATTACGTGTCGGCCATGGACTTTAGCCCGAGCAGCGGCTACTTTGCCGTGGGTAACGCGCGCGGCCGCGTGCTGCTCTACCGCCTCACGCACTACAAGTCCACATAAACACATTGACGACACGCGAGACAGAGGGAGCGTTGGAGCTGGCTGGGGTTGTATAGGAGGACAACGCAGCGTTGGACCAGTATAGGACAGAGTGAGTTGTGGTAGTGGTGAACGGTGCTTTGTGCATGACCATCTTTAATAGAGTTTGCTTTTCATTTACTTGGCACTGGTCCTGGCTGTGTCAACCAGCTGCCTACTTGATGCTCGAAAGCGGCATGGCCGACGGCGCTCGTGGATGCTGGTATGTCAGGTTGATCTTCTGCGCGGTGGACACGAGCGAGTCCATTGCGAGGTCGACCTTCCGCTCGCCACCTCCTGAGAACGGTCCAACAACAAAGTCAGACAATGGTGGTCAGTAGTGGAAATTGGTTGTTGAGGCAAACAACAATGTGGGCAACGCACCACTACTGCTGCGCTTGTCGCCCCAGGACTTGGCCACTTGGTCGCTCAGTTCAGCGAGCGCGTCGTCCACAGTGCGTGATCCTGCTTGGTTCACAGAAATTCCCACCAAGCTGAGCTTCGGATCAGAGCTCAGACTTTCAGACAAGGACGCTCTACCTCTGTACTTGCGGTGGCTGTTGTTGTTCGCAACGCCGAGTGATGAGAATGGAACGTCACTCAGTAACGATTTCGATTCGGTGGTGTGGTGATGATGGCGGCGAGGCCGTTGCCGTTGCTATCAGAATTTGCAGCATGCGAGTGTGAGTTCGCAGAGTTTATCAAGGAGATCACAAGCGACTTAACGGGAAGTGTACCAATTGAGTGTGCGTGGGTCGCTGGGAGTTCGTCGGGAAGAGCTCCGAGTCGTCGTGCGACGTGAGCGGGTGCTCGAGTTGGTACCGGAGAGCGTTGATCGCAGATCGCGCCTTCATGGGTTGCACCTGGAATCAGCAAGCAACTCATTAATTAGCGGTGACAGCCTTACAAGGTTGATGGCCATAGAAGATTGGAGCTCGTACGTTGCTGGGCATGGCCAGAGAGCGCGTGATCATCGACGGCGGCACTGCAGGGATCTAGCAAATTGACAGTCGAGGGGTTCCACAGTTGACCATCAGCAATGTGCAGGAACTAAACGATGAACAACCTCAGCTGGCAGTACCTCGGTCGGAGATCGCGTGGAGACGGCAGCACCGAGTACGTCTTCAATACCGACGCCGGTCAAGAAGGTTGTGTCGCTCGTGTCGATTGTGAACTCTGCTCATACAAGACCGCATCATTCGCATAGAGCCTCAGTATTCAGCATTTTTGTCAGTCCTTCATCGCACATGCATCCTGCACTCTCGTACGCTTTACGCTCGGTCTGGTAGTCGTCTCTGGCTCAGCAGCACGCTGGCATCGGCAGAATTATCAGATATCCAATCGTCAATATATCGCAGCCCAACACTTTCTCAGTCGGCTAGAAATCCAACCTCACCTCTCGCTTGGCATTACTCTGGTCGCTCTCTGCGAGCATGAAGTTCGTCGCCTTGGTTCGAAATGGCGCGTGCAGCGCAGTCTCGTTCGGGATCATCTTGTAGATCTCGACATTGTCGTAGCTCGTCATCGAAGTTCGCTTTTTGCGCTTTGTCTCTGGGTACCCAATCACGATCTCGAGCGGCAACTCTCTCTCAGCGATGTGCGCTGTCATGCTCGGCACGGGATCGTACGCCAGCTTCGTCTGGTCGTACGAGAACACGGCGGCGTGAGCGAGCGGGTTCCCGTAGAGCACCAGTTTTCGTAGCGAGTGGAGCTCGCAAGCGAAGATGACGGCCTCCTCCATCGCGATCCGGTTGTGCGCGAGGTTCAAGTACATGAGACTGTAGAAGCCGGCTCCACGCTTCTCCTCCAAAGTCAGTGCAGACTGCGAGCATTGACATTCACACAGAGTAGATCAGAATTTGTGATGGCTATCGATCTTCATTCATTCAGACGTCTTCACTCACCTCTGGGAAACCCGTGATCTTGTTGTGGCTGAGGTTGAGATTGCGCAGGCGCGGCATGATCGAGAGGAACGCGAAGATCTCTTCGCCCACGATATTGTTCTGCTCAAGCGAGAGTGTCTCAAGCCGCGAGAAGCGGTCCATGACGGGCGGGAGCGACCGCACCCAGTTGTTGCTCAGGTAGAGCTCTCGTATCCGCAGCAGATTCGAGAGCTCCTCGACATCGCGCGAGGTGAGGCAGTTGAACGACAGATTGAGCACCTCGAGGTTAAGAAATCCATTCGCGACCGAGATGTTCTGCACCGCGTTGCACTGGAAATCCAGCTCTGCTAGAGCGGGGAGACACCCAAAGGGCTCGAACGCCGCCTCGTTGTCGCTCATGTCGAGGCGCGTGAGGTTCGAGAAGAAGAGCAGGTCCTCAGCCACGACGTTGCTGATGTGGAGTCCACTGAGCACGGCCTGCGTCACCTCATCTGGGAACTCGACTGCAACCAGAAGACGACACAACCCACCCTCATGTCAGCATAACGAGTCGCAGCACCAACCAAAGCATTGATATCGCGCTACAAACCTCGACAGCAGTCCAGAAACATGAACCCGTCGAGCGTCTTTGGCGCATTCGGGTTTGCTGCACGAGCGCGTCTCGAGTCATCAGAGGCGGGCTGATGCGGAGCGCTCAGGCGACTGCCTGGCGGCGGCTGGCCCAAGTGCAGGATCGACGGGTGCACGACGTTCTTGCCAAAGTTGACCTTGCGCTTCGCGCTCGCTTTCTGCATCGCTGCTTCGCTGCAGACGTCACTGCCAGGAGCGACACCACGCAGCAGCACCGATTGCGCCTTCGCGGTCTTGCCGTACTGACTGCGTTCACAGAAATCTAAACGCGCGCTTCTGAGGCGCTGGCTCGACAATTTTAGCTTTCGTGGACAATTTTATCCCCTGACTGCAGCTCTTCGTCTCGATCGATCGATCCATCGGTGTTCACCGGTGGCCGCTCGCAGCGCTGCCACCCTTACCTCTGCCCTGCCTGTGCGTCTTCCTTCAATGCTGCGCCAGAGTACACGACGCCACGGCATGCACAATGAACTCGTTCAGCAGCGCGACCACTTCTTCGCAGTAGCCCAGGCGCTCTGCTACCTGGCGCGCCTCCAGCAGACACCAATCGGCTGTGGACTTGCACAACTACTTCACGACGTCCTCGGCACCACTGCGCGGGTCTATGGTAGCGAGCATGAGCGTACCGGCAGAGCAGCTCTCGCGGCGGTACAAGTGGAGGAACTTTACCACGTCGAGATGCCCATTCTC
>JAASGT010000915.1:0-13997 GCA_023334315.1 Globisporangium alternatum
CGTCGCTCAAGAGAGCCACTGGCAACCCGAGCTTGACGTGATCCAAGGTGCGGGAATAGGGCTTACCAGTCACCCCAGCGACAGCGAGGCCAGATCCACGATCCAGGATAGCATCCACCACCCCAGCGGCAGCGCGGCCAGATCCACGATCCAGGGTAGCATCCGCCGCCACCCCAGCGACAGCGCGGCCAGTTCCACGAGCCGGGGTAGCATCCCCACTGCTCTTCGTTACCTTCTTTGCCGCCGCCCGCCTCGTGGTTATTCTCAACTGGCATCTGCTGGGGAGCTTCTTCGAGGCTGCGCAGGTGATTGCCTGGCCACAAACATCACCGTAATCATTAGAACCAAACGATGACACGTAAACAAGAGAGCTGTCCTTACCCGACTCGAACTCTGGGATCCCCTGCAGAGGGCTCTCCATCGCCGGTGCAGGCTCAGCCATCGCTGTCGCGGCGATCAACGCGCCACCAAGCAGCAATACGCTCGTCTTCATCTTTGCGAGCGTGGTAAGTAGCGGCGGTCTTGGTCCTTGATTTGCTGTCGCTCTCCGCGTCACGATGCGAATTGAAGAATGGAGAGCACCAGCGAGCGAGAGACTCGCGAGCTGTAGACGCAAGCTAAGTCATCTCAAACGGCGGCGTTACAAAACAAGCAAACACACGCGCGTGAGCTAACTGGAGAATGAATCGAATGGTTCACTTTGCGTCATTGGCTACTGTTGAAACAGCCAAGTCGCGTACCTCTGGGAGTTTACTCACCAAATTGACAATACACGCGGATGTGTGAAAGTGGTCACGCCCGTGGTGCCCGATCCGTTTCCTCTACTGCATCTCCACATTGTAGATGCAACGAGGTCGTGTGCGTTGAGATGTAGCAACACCAGGTCCGTCAAACTTCGACAATACACAACTGTGAGCCACACAAGGCAGTAAATTTTTACGATCACGTTGAACTCATTATCCTGCCACACACGCACACGCACACAAGCGACTTCCAACATGGAATGCTCTCAAAAGTAAATCAGCTGCTTTCGCTCCACTTGTCGAGCTCAGTAGTAACGACGATGGTAGTAGCCACCGTACGGGTAGTAGCCGCCGTAGTAGCCTCCTCCGTACGGGTAGTAGCCGCCGCCGTAGTAGCCTCTGTACGGGTAGTAGCCACCGCCGTAGTAGCCGCCTCCATAGTACTCCTGTCCTTGACCCGGCGTGTTGCCACCCTTGTCGCCTGCTTCTTTCGGCGCTTGCTGTGGCGGAGTGTCCTCCAAGCGGCGCATGTGGGTGGCTCCTACTTGTCCAAGAGGTGACACAGGTTAGACGAGTGATTCCAATACCTAGGCTAAATGCTCACTTGGTAACAGCTTACCTCCTTCATCGAGCGCCATGGCCGACTCGGTCGAAGCCAGAGCTGCCGCAATTGCGCCAACGATCGCCAACGCCCACGTCTTCATTCTTTGTTCGCTTGCTGGAGTACTGCGATGCCTGTGGTCTTCTGTCGGTGGCTGAGCTGAGCTGACGTGCGTGGTTGAGTCGAAATTCCAGAGTGAGGAGCGGAGAGTTTGGAAGCTGGCTGGTTGGACGGTTGGCTAGTGTCTGTCAGTTGAGACTTGTTCCGGTTGAAATAGCGGATGAAGGCAACGATCACGACGAGCTGAAGGTTCAAGAAGACCTCGTTCTCTCAACTGGCATGACTTGCAAGACGGGATCCAATCGTCCTTGCGCACGAATGGGAAAAGAGCTCTCAGCGGGTGGCTGAGACGTGCTGCTGGCTGTCGATTGTGGGCGACCGTGCGCGAGACGCGAAAAGCAGCACTTTCAACTGTGCGCAACCACTTCTGCTTCTACTTACTAGCGTATCACTTGCGCCGCATGGAGAGAGACGAGCCGCGACAGACTGAGACTGATCAGGAAGCCTTTGCGGACAGCAACACCTTTAGGCGCCCAAGCTACTACTGAGGGCGAGATGCAACGCTCCGAGAGCTGCTTTGGGCGCTGGTTTGCACGGAGTCGCTCGTGGCACGATTTTGAATTTGAGTTTGAAGTTCAAAGAGTAACTCGTTCGCCCTTCAACTGGTAAACCAATCATTGTGAAAAAAATGGCTACATTTAGCTGTGAGTGATGTTCATGTGGAGTGATGATACGTTGAAGTTGCCCAACGCATTCAGTAATCATTGTCAGTTAGCTCTAGAGGGCTTACACATGACAGAAGACTGCAACCAAGCTCACCTCCGTATCGACCATCGTCCTCACCTCCGTCGGCTCCCTGCCTATTGTCGCTATTGCCTCCCTGCTCATAGGCAGCCACCGCTGCGTCGCTCCCTGTTTGTGCTTCATGCACGGCTTCTTGGTAGCCGCGAGGGTGGCCAACGTCAGCGCAGCCACTATGAGAAATCCAGCGGTCTTCATTCGTTCGTTCACGCGGCAGGAGAAATGAAGTACTCGGCAACTGCTTGTTCGCTGACGATATTGCATGAGACGTGTGTCTGGCGGTTTGAAAGACTACCGGGCGCTTGTTGATGCGCTTGCCAACTGCCCTCATGGTCGAGAAGGGGACAAGTTTGTCTTCCAGTCCTCACGGCGCCTTGGTTGGTCGCTCTTGCTTCGAGAGGTGGCTAGTCGTCTTCCGTCAAAGCGAATTAACTGCTAAAGCCTCTCTGTACCTCGATTTGGACATTCATCATTCCATCTATCGAAGCAAACTACTGGCTCCACCAGTAGCAGCCAAGCTTCTTCCAAGAAACCTCTGACAGTGTCGATGCAGAGGTCGAAAAGCAAATAACAACTCTGGCTTCCGACATCAATTTTTGATTGGGTTACTTGGAACTCACGATCACTTAAGCCTCACAGAACGACTGAACTGACTGACTCCACATGTAGCAGTTTGAAAAAGAAGAGATTGGCTCGAGAAGGAGAGGGAACAGAAGCGTATTCACCTCACGAATGATTGAGCCTGGCGCGAGAACAGCTCACTCGTCTACCATCCACGGCAGCGAGGCCAGAAGCGTGAGCCGCGGAAGCAGTTGCGCCCGCCTCCGTGGCGGCAGAGCGGCCAGTCGCGCGAGCGCGGGTTGCAGCCGCCCATCCAGCGCTGCTCAAAGTCCTCATCGTCCGCCTCGAAAGCCTCGTTCGCGTCCGGAGTCTCTTCAAGGCCACGGAACGCTGGTCCTGAATCAAATTCCCACACAACCACATTCAAAATGTTAGGAGTCTCAGAATAACCGCAGACAATAGCTTTTAGGTAACAGAGTCACGTACCATGGTTCCCATCAGCAACACCGTTGGCATGCTCAGCACCAGCGACTGCAGCTGCGGTCTCCAGGCCCTTGGCGCACGGCTTCTCACCAGCGACCAGAGCGACCGCAAAGGCGGCGATAACGAGGAATCCGCTGAGCTTCATTCTTCACGCGCGAGGTCGAGTGGGGTTTCTTGCGTTTTCTAGTTGTCGCTCCAGGGAAAATCGGGTTGTGAGCTCTAGAGAAGTCAACCTTCACGAATCTTGTTCGTCGTCACAGTTTGCCACAACTCTCGTCGACTCGAACCTCTGTACAACAACACCTCTATCGAAGTACAATGCCGGAGGCACAACCGAGAAGTATTCTCGTCACACCGTTTGCACCAAGCGACCTGACGATTTGAATGCGTGCGCTAACTGCCGCCCATCTGGCACGAGAAAGAAGGGAACAGTCGCCGCCTTCGCGGAGAAAACCCCAACCGACTGAACACAGCAAACGCTCGTCACCTTCCATCGATCGCTCTCCCCATGGTGTCTGCGTCGACAGTTGGCTCGACGACCGCGGTTTGCGCGCTCTCGGACCAGGTGAAGAAGTACCGCACACGCGTGGTCGGAGGCCATCATCACGCCGGCGAGAGTGAGCCCAAGTTCTCTGGTGGCCGCTCGTCCAACAACAGCCACAGTCAACCGATCCCGACGCTGCTGCTGCTGTGCCTGAAAGTGATCTCGGACCGCTTCCGCTTCGAGCCCAAGATCCAGAATGTGCCGCGCAAGTTCCTCCCGGACGTCATGGCGCGCCTGCCACTGGACCTGGACGTCTGCGTCTCGGCGCCGCACGTGAGCGACGAGAACTATTGGAAGCGCTGCTGCATGAGCAAGCTCGCGTGGAAGAACCTGCAGATCGAGGCCCACGGGCTCACGTGGAAGCAGCTGTTCCTCGAGAAGCACCTGCAGGATCGTCTCGAGGCTTTTGACGCGAATGCCGACGACCCGGACCACCTAGTCGACGTCGTCAAGGCCTGCCAGGAATACATCTTCACGCTCGAGATCAGCCAGCTGCTGTCGCACCTGGACCTGAACGAGCTCTGCTCCCACTTGAAGAACCTCACGCGGTTGCAGCTCACGTACGGCGTGAAGCAGATCGGCATGAAGTACGAGCGCATGCTCTTCGGCATGAAGATCTCGGACGCCACGAACCTCTCGCACATCGTCAAAAACACCAAGACGCTCACGACGCTCTGGCTGCCGAGCAACTTGCTGGACGACGACCTGCTGCGCATGATCATGACGGGCCTCGTCAAGAACAACACGATCACGTCGCTTGACCTATCGCACAACAAGATCACGAACCACGGCGCGCGGTTGCTCTCCAAGCTCCTGGGGCCCGAGAGCGTGCTCACGACGCTGCGCGTGTGCGACAACCAGATCCACGCCGAGGGCGGGCGGTACCTCAGTCGCGGCCTCAAGTACAACACGAGCTTGCTGGAGCTCGACCTGCGCCTGAACCGGCTCACGGACGAAGGCGGCCGCATGCTGCTTGAAGGGCTCGCCGACCACCACGCGCTCACGCTGTTGAACCTGAGCAGCAACATGCTGGGCGCCGAGACCGCGGCCGCGCTCGCCGAGATCGTCTCGGACCCGCAGACCGCACTGCGCTCGCTCGATCTCAGCAGCAACGTGCTGCGCGAGGCCGACGGCGACCTGCTCGCCCAGGGTCTGCAGCACAACGCGAGCGTCGTGGCACTTGACCTGCGCCAGAACGACATCCCCGTCGAGGCCGAGTGCCTCGTGCAGATCGCGCAGAAGTTGCGCCGCAACGAGGTCGAGCTCAAGAGCGGCCAGCAGCAGCTGGCATAGTCTTTCCGTGAGGATGTTCTCTCGTTGCTTGGCTTTTGTATGAATGAACGACTGGTCATAATGAATCCAAGGGGTTACATTTCCTGGCGCGCAGCCAGCAGCGCGTGGTTGATTGCGATGTATGTGATGATGTCGTCACCTTGTCGCTGAAGCTGCTGGGACGCGAAGAAGACTTGTTTGCGCACCATCTTGGCCACGCGGCAGTGGCTCACGATGTCGACGGCATCGAACGGCGCGTCGTACGCTTTCACGATGACGAGCGCTGTCGCGTGTGCGCGCGAGGGCGCGTCCTCGTAGATGAGAAAGTCGGCCGAGAACTTGGAGCCGAACGCGACAAAGTAGCCGCGCGTCCAGAGATCATGGAAGACGCGCAGGCGGAGCTTCTGGATCGCGGCTATGCAATAAGAAGCGTTAGTGACCGAGTTACTATGGGCCGCAGGCTACGCATCCACCATACGTACTGAGCTGTAGCGTCGAGGGCGCTGTTGAAGCCGTCGCTGGCGACATCTCGTCGACTTGGCTGACTGCGCGCACCAACGCACTGCAGAGCGCATCCACGTTGCTGTCGCATGTATCTCGCTGCTGCTGCAGCACGAGGAAGCCCTGAGAGAGACCGACATAAATCTCCTCCAGCTGCAGCCGCAGCAGAGCAGCCGCTGGTGCGGTTCGTATGTCATTAGTGTCACCTCCATTAGCAGCCGCACTGCGCCCGTCGCTCGTCTCGATCGCGACGCCGACGAGTCGGCACTGTTCGCTTAGGAACCGCGCGTGCGCTGGCTGCTTCACGACCGCGAACGCGTCCTCAAGTGTGCCAGTCCACACGAGCTCCGCGACTGCGACCTGCGAGTCTTCATGCATTGTCGTCATCGCAATGGGTGGAAAGAGCGCGTATCGAGCAGTAACAAATGTAAAATTAAATGGAAACTGTTACTCCTGTGTGGAGGACATTTTAGAGCTGATATTTGTAAACTCGAAAAGGTCGCATTTTAAGCACAAGAAAAGTTTCTTCTTACGACTTCAGCACAACATCATCACACGTACGTCTCACGTCTGCGCTCATTGCTATCGCAGAGACGCTCCATGAAGAAGGCCGCAGCCACGTCTACACCACACGTAAAACAACTTTGCACCACGACCACCTCCAAGACTTCCGAGTGAGCGTCCCGCAGGGAGGCTAGCTATACTCGGTGATGCGTACAAGGTGCTCAAGTGGACCGCGGAGGACCCGAGCCGCACGCATCAGTGCCGCAGACATGGGTCCAATGAGGAGGAAGCTGAAGAGAGCAAGAGGCACAAGATTTTATCCGAACACGGTCGGTGCGTTCTTGAAGAAACAGCAGTGAACTCGTGAGCAAGTGGCGGTGACGGAGCGGTAGAGCAAGTGTAGCCCAGTTGGTCGAAATGCTACTTTGCAGCCCTCGACTGCATCGGGTTGTTTGGCTCGGCTCCTGTCTGTGAATGTTTATGACATTATGGAGTGACGCTTACCACAATGAGGAGCTTAAGATTTTGCGTGTAGCATTGGGACTCGCGTGTTACGACAATTAGAGAAAGCCAACCACGAGACGGACCTCCAGGGCGACGCCTCCTACGGGTCTCCATCGTCTCTGATGCATTCCGACGCTGTGTTGTTGCCTTGTGCTCGTTCGTTGACCGGAACTGAATATCCTTTGTCTGTCTGTCGATAGTGTTGCTGTAGTAGTAGTAGTAGGCGTAGTTGGTCCTCTCTTTTCGCGCATTGCACCACATTGAGCGAGTCTGGCAGCAGTGTGCGTGAACTCCCTTGCTTTTGTCGCTGTGTTCACATAAAGAGTACTTTTCTAGCTGAAGCTGATTTTGAGATAGAAAATGTTTCTCACCGTTTATTGCTTTATTGTGCTGCGCTTTCAAATTATCTGCTCAACTTGCTACAATGCCTCACAGTAAATTTGCTAAAATAAAACGCTTTTTTTAATACGCACATCCTTTTTTTGGAAGAATCACAAACAATCGCAAAAGTAGTAGTAGCAATTTTACTGTGAACATTTTTGCATTTGGTCCTGTTGCTCCAATGTCAATGGTACAGTTGCGGTACTGTAGCGGGTTCTGTCATGTCAACAGTGTCCCTCGCGTCCCTCGTTTTCAATCTTCAAGGATCTCTGGTAATGAGTAAGAGGTTTTCTTATTTCTTTCACAAACAAGCATTTGCCACTTGTTTTGCAATTAGAAGTGGTACATACTCGATTGGTTGTTCTATTCCCTCTCTTCAAACTGCCAGGTCCGCCGCACCTCCTAGCAGCTGCTAAAAGGCACAACCAGGCATACAAATTCCAAGTCTCACGTCGCAGAGACCGCCCGTGCGCTCATCAAACTCAAAAGCTCATTCCCCAAATCAACACGCCAGAACGCTCGCATTGAAGATGTCGCCCTCCGACGAAGAAGCCGTGCTCGTGGACGTCGTGTCGCCCGCCGCCATCCAGGCCGTGGACACCGTGGTTGAGGCCGTGGCGCTCCAGGCCACGGTGCCGCTGATGGAGAAGGCCGTCGTGGCGTCCGTGCACAAGTCCACGGCGCTCTTCGCGCAGTACGAGAACTGGGTCACGGCGCACACGGGCATCGCGCGCAACCTCGAGACGATGCTCTACATCGCTCCGCAGCTCGTGCCGGTGCGTTACTTGTGTGTGATACTGCCTGTAGATGGCGTGCTGCTACGCATGTGCAGACTTGTGGACTGACTTTTGATTCGGCTGGTGTTCATCTTGCTGGCGATTGTAGAAAAAAGCGGTCGAGCCAGAGATCGCGACCCAGTGCGGGTACTCGCTCGTGGGCCTACTGCACTTGTATCACGACTACGTCCTGTACAAGTCGACCAAGAGCCCCGACGACAAGCCACCCAGCGCTGTCGAGCAGTACGTTTGTCTGTGTCTTTTGTGTGCGCTGTTGTACCAATTCTCACCGTTCGTTCTGCGATTTGGTTGCACCGATAGACTCACGCGCATGGTTCGCGTGCCGCTGTCGCTCATCACGCACACGCAGGTGCTCTCGGAAGTGCTCGCGCGCAAGATTGGCGGAGAAGTCGGCAAGTGGCGAGTGGTACGACCTCAGCAGCAAGCTGTTGCAAAGAAGCCCTGGATCCTTGTCACATGCTAACTCTGTGCGACTGTCGTGATGCTTTATCGTGTCGATAGATCGTCTGGATTGAGGTTGTCAAGAGCGTACTTCGACTGATTCTGCTCCTGCAGTCGCGCAAGTCGCTACTCATCAAGGGCGGAAAGGTACGCTTCCTTTGGTTTACTCGCTGTTTCAATGGCTGTGTTTGTCGGCTTCTTATGCAATGGACTGAATGTGAATGTGCGCACAACAGTACAAGGGCGTGGAAACGTCGCCGCAGCCATCTGCGTTCGCGCGCTTCAAGAAGAACTCGACCGAGAAGCGCGGCTCGCGCACGGGCAAGACCTTCGCTGCGAAGAAGAGTGCGTACATGTTCGTAACTTGCTCATTAATTCCTGTCACGGCTTCACTAACCATCTACATGCTCTCGACCCTTCATTGTATGACACGACAGCTGAAGAACCAGTGCCAGAGGAAGCTACTGGTGCTCCGCAGGCGCCAAACACGGTCACGTTTGAGGTAACGAGCAGTGCGATCTCTAGTCAAGCGAGGATCGCTTCTCATGGGGATCTCACACTTGTACGTCGCTTGTTGTCTGTCAACAGGACCCTGCTGCTGTGATCCAGGGCGTGCCTCGCGAAGAGCTGCTTCTCGGTGGCGAAGTGCTCCACATCCTTCGCCCTGTCGCGTACGCACTCTTGCGCATCCGCCGCACGGAGGAATCGTGGACGCCGGTCCTGGTGTCCTTCCTCATGGAGATCTCCGGGTACGTTTTTGCTTTCTATGTCGATTCATGCACTCTCTCAAGCCAACATCGCGAGGACTAACTGGTTTGCCGTGACAACGACATTGTAGACTGTGGATGTCGAACGCCGCTCTCAAGCCTATCGACAAGGAGGCCAAGTCTGTGGAGAAGCCGAGCCAGAAGGTGAAGGATGAGCTCGCGGCGAGAAAGGTACGCTTCTATCGAGCTGAAGGTCTGTCGATGATGAAGTTGTGATCTCGAATTCTAACTCGCTCTGTGAATTCTCTAGATGGCGCTGCTCCTGTACTTCCTGCGCGACCCAGTGTTTGCGTCGGTGACGCAGCCAGCGACCGGCAAGGTACGAAGACTGTTGATCATGTGGTTGTTGCGTATGTGTTGCGCTGGTTTGCTGACTGGCTTGTCTGTCTTCTATTGCCATGTTGCTGTTTCTGTTCGTCTCAGGCGTGCGATGTGCTCGACTACGTCCCGGTCGTGGGCCGCGTGGTGCGCTTCGCGTCGACCAGCGTGATGAACTACTACCACCAGTTCCACTTCTACACGTCCGCGTCGTAAACTGGGAGGATCGAAGTTGTCTGTCCGTCCATTCCTTCCTTCCGTGCGTGCAAGCCAACCAGTCAGCGAGTTATCTGCTGGACACTCGTCCATTCATTTTTCTTCTCACGCGCTCGTTCTTGTCAACCAAAGCAAATATCAAAACTCGTCCATTTCGTCTATGTGTGTGTGTTCTCTTGCCTTGCGTTGCTTCGTTGACGTTTGATCTCTTCAACTTGTAACGCGCGTGTAGAAGAGAATGTACGCGCTCGACAACGTCTCCTCTCGAAATCGGTCTTCGTCCAGTGCCGTCACGACGTCATCGTCCATGCGGAGCCACTGCGCTGCCCTTCTGCTGTTGACTAAATCGGTGGCTCGCTCCTGCTGGTGGTTCACGTACGCCACGTAGTGCCCCGAGTCGATCGATTCCCCAACGTGGGCACACACGGCGACGAGCTTGTAGCGCACGTGTTGTGCCTCGTTGCGCACAAACATGTTCTCCGTGAGGTCCAGCAAATCGCCGCCATCACTACCAGCAGCAGGACCAGTGGGGAAGCTCACGGGCGTGCTGACCTTCTCGAGCTGCAGCCCCCAGCCGACCGACTGCTTGAAGCGCTGCAGCTGGATCACGAGCACCGGTGGCGCTTTCTGGAAGAGCACTTGCGTCACGCGACTGGTCTTCATGTGACAGTAGCCCTCGCAGAACACGCGGTTGTCGTCCACGAGGTGCTCGGCGTGGCGGTGCGCCTCCAGGCAGCTCGCGAGCGACTGGGAGGGTGCACTCGCATTGATACTGAGCGAGAGAACGCTGTTCACAGAGCACCAGGCATGGAGATTACCAGTGTGAGCATACAAAAGCAGAGCAAGTAGTTCAACCTGATGAGCCCTTACCGTAGCTCTTGGTGCAGACACGTGAGGTTCGCGCAGCTGCAGCACTGGGAGCCGCGCACGATCTGGCCCACGAAGAAGTCGGTCACCACCGAGTCGTTCTGTTTCAGGAAGCGCTGCCACCGCAAATCACCCAGTCCCGCTGTGCTCCACAAGTTTAACACGTGCCAACAAGAGTTAGTTTCCAGCGACGCATCCAACATAGCAAGAAAGCCGGTACATGCACAACGTACCCACGACGTCCGTGTACGAGCGCGGGTCCAGCGGCTTGCACTTCTTGAGCTCGCGCGCGTAAAATTCTTCTCCGAGACGGAAATACTCTTCCTCCTTTTCGCTGAAAGGCAGCAGCGAAGACGAAGACGAGGCGCAGCGCAGTGGGCGCACCAATTCGTGCAGCATTTCCAGCAAGAACGACAGGAACTCCTAGTGAAGCAAGACAGAACATACGCGATCGTTACTGCTTCTTCACACACACACTCAAAGTCCAGGCAACAACAACAAGGAGACCTAAACGGTACTGTTCGACAGCATACCTCTGCGTCCTGTTGCTCTTGGTGCTGGTCGCGCGCTGAAAGGAGATCCGTGCACTTCCTCATCGCATCGAGGAACGCGCGCACCTGCGTAGTCACCGTCTCGCGGTCCAATCGACGCACTGCTGGGGGCTTTCTTGCAAAGCCATTTGTCTGCTGCTCTCTACTGCCGTCACGCCGCCGTCGCTTTAGCGAGCTTTGTCTGCTACCGTACGCCAGCTGCTCGTTTTCCTCTTCTTTGTCTTGGTCACTACTACGATTGTCGTCGTGACTGTGAGTACACTTAGCCGCAGCCTCGAGCGACGACGCGGGCGCGAGTGTCTTCAGCAGCGCCAACAGCGCCTTCGCTGCATGCAATCGCACAAGCTGCATCTCTCCAACGCTGTCACCTTCGCCGTCAAGTTCGCCTTGTAGAGACTGAAGCGCCTCGATCTCCTGCTCGACGCGCGCGTGGAACGCCGGCAGCACCGCCAGACACTGCAGAATGGCATTCACGAAGCACGTGTTGCCCACGTTCACGAGCCCCAGTGCATCTGTAATCGCTGGTATCGTCACACCTGCTCTATCTGCTGATACTGCACTGTCGTATTGCTCGTGTTCGTCGTAGCTGCTCATGTCGTAATCGCGCTCGCTGTCGGCGTCGTTGTTCTCATTTCCGCCGAGACGCAGGAACGCAGGGCGGTTGCCGAGACGCAGGCGACGAAGCGGACTGTTGAGCCAGAGCGCCATGAGGCGCAGCAGCAGACGCTTGAAGCCGCTAGCGACGGGCAGTGGAAGCAACCACCACCACCACGAGGAGCTACGCGCAGACGAAGCAGCAGTAGCAGAGGCAGAGGTCGTCGAGGTCCGCGCCATGTTACTGTTTGGGTTTTGCGTTGAACATTCACTGTTTCGTCAAGACCCTCTCGAACTCGCTGTCGACTTTCAATCGAAGATGAAAGGGAGCCGTAGCTCAACCTCTGATAAGACGTAGTTTTTATTGGTAGAGTGAAGTGATAATAAAAGGGTCTAGTTGCTTACTAGATTCAATTTAGAAACACTTTTTCGATGAACGTAATATAAAAAGGTACAGAAAGACGTGCGCTTGCTGGCTGGTTTTCAGGTTTTCAGGTTTTGCAAGTCATCAAAGACAGAATGGCGATGCCGCGTGCGAACATGCTGCTCAAGCGCGCGGCTAGCGCTGGGCTCCGCGCGCAGGCACAGCCAGACGCCACGAGCTTCTCCAGATCGGCAGCGGTCTCTTCCTATGCGTCGTCTGCGTTTGCGTCCGCAACTGGCGCGCGACGAGCCTTCAGCGCGCAATCCGGCGCAAGGTGAGCCCTTGCTCTGCAAAAACACGATGCACGCATTGATTGTAACACTTACCACGCACTCACCTCTTGCTGTGTGTATGTATGTTGTATCCTGTTAGCGCACCTCCGAGCAACAAGCGCGTGCACGAGACGCCAATCGTAGTGAACGGCGGCGCGCGCTGGCTCGGCTGGCTGGGCAAGGCGAGCGCCACGCAGATGTACTGCGCGCTGCTCATCAGTGCCAACATGGTCGCCCGCGCGGACCCGGCGGCCGACATCTACGAGGTATGTGCGCAGTGTTCTAACTTAGGTGTCCTAGAGGCTCATATTCGTCTTCATTTGCAAACAGATAGCGGCGGTCGGCGGCGCGATCTCCAGCGCGTCGGCGTGCGTATTCTTTGGCGCGAAGTTGCTCTGCGACCGCGTCGTCACAGACATCGTCTCGTATCGCAGCATCGGCGACAAAGGTGCGTTTCATCGAGGCACGCGTAGGACAATGTCCTAGTCTTCTTGTGCTCTAATTGGGACGCTCTTGCCTAAACCAATGTGAGATTGCGTCCTACTTCTTGCTTGCTTGCAGACGAGTTTGTGCGCATTTCCGTGCTGGGCGCCGTGCGTAAGCAGACGTTTAGCGTCGAGCCCTCCGGTACGTACTGATCAGACATGAGGCGGTGGCTGTTAGCTCGTTATAGTAATATTTCATGCTGGTGGCTGCTGACATTTACAATGGCTGGCAGACATCAAGCTGGTCGAGCACGACGGCAAGGATGAGTACAAGTTCCTCGTGGGCGAGCGCCAGTTGTCGCTCGACACGTCGCGCGTGGGCAGCTGCCTGAACCGCAGGGCGCTCGAGATCCTGCTGCAGGGCAAGCCACTCGTGACGCGCAAGGGCAAGCAGAGCAAGAAGCCAAGAAGTCCGAAATCATAGAGCAAGGATACTGTATGGAGATGGGTGCACAACAAACGCAGGGCATTTTGAATAGACGCGATCCACACGAAAGACAACAAGCAGATCAGCCATCAGCTTGCAAGTCTTGTTTGTTTGTTTGATTGTTGACAAACACGGCAAGTTTAGCCATCGACACCACCACAAAAAGCCAACCCACAAATCGGCTGAGTTCGTCTCGAAAATGGTTGGAGGTGCTTGTTGACGCACGGCACTGAACTTTGGAATCAAGTTGACGACAGAGTGGCTTCGCAAAGTCAGTTGCCACGCATCTTCGACTTCTATTCAGGCTTTCCTTCATCTTTGGGCGACTAAGTTCACCAATTTTGAATGATGCCAAACCAAGTAGGAAGAAGCCAATACAATGTTATCGAAGCGACACCGAGGAAAAAAAGGTCGCTGAGACTGTGCAAATGGGCTGACGTCGCTGGTAATGCGCGAACAGTCGGTGCTAAAAATTCCAAGCACCCATCCTTCAAACAATGCCGTCGGACACGGAAGCTTTGGATTTTGTTCAACAAACCTGAAGTGCCACACTAATGGCAAGTCGAGATTTTTTATTCATACTGGGAGTTGTGACGCCCGCTCTTTACTTGTTGCGTTTGCTCGGGCAATATTTCATAGCCACCTTATGATTGAAGCGTGCATTTACTCTAATATATCAGATTATTCATCCGATTATATCTCTTTTAGAAATTTCATAATGAAGCGTTTATTTAAAAGTAGAGCTGCATTGTACACTCCGCGCCAAGTAATATCACCTACCCACGTTTTCGACTGTAGCTCTATCAAATTTACGAATTAGAAGCTGCTGTTTGGACATGTTGTTTGTATATAGAAGACAAATATGCTACGCGTGCTAACGCGC
>JAASGT010000916.1:0-13984 GCA_023334315.1 Globisporangium alternatum
GGTCGCTCGGGCATGCTGTGCTTCTTGTCGGGCTTGCTCTCTTTTGTTGTTTTGCGAGCTGGGTCGATACAAAATATTTTATCTCTTTTTGGAGGGTATTTTTTTAAATGGTTTGCACTAGTGAGAATGGTGAGTGTACTAACACCGATACCGCTTTTGAGAGGTTCCAGATGTTTGTTGATTGAAGCTTATTGCAATTCAAATTGACTGCAAGCCCGCAAAGGTACGAATCCGATGTTGTCTGTGTGCTCTCCTAGATTCGACAGATGGCAGTCCAAGTGGCAGTATCAACAACCTGTTGCTCAGAGGCAGCGTCGGCGCGTGCTTCGTCGCCAGGCCGTCACCAGGTCGTCGCCGCCGTGCGAAGCAGCAGCGCAAAGACAATCAAACGGAGAAACGGAAGCAACGTCTCCGTGCTGCCGAGGTGCCCCGGAGATCGGAGCTGGAGGACAGATTTGAGGTGGGAGAAGTTGCATCGTTACTGCAGGTCCATCACGAGACGCTATGTAGACACCTTGACAGCATCCGAGCCGACCTAGATGCACAACAACAGCAACAATAAGTGCGCCGGCACCAGCAGGAGCAACGGCGCGTCTTTAATGATAGCCTATAGCAGCTACAGCGACAGCAAGAAGAGCAGGCCGAGCAAGAGCGGCAACGCGCTATAGATCTGCGTATCCAGCAGTAAGGTGAAGAGCAACGCGAGCTTCACAGCCGTCTGAAAATACTGTTGCAGGATTCGCAGTAGCAACACCGCGATTTCCACCTTGCCCCTCGCCAACAGGAGCAGCAACAGCGCAAACTCCATTCACAGACCCAACAGCTACGGGGACTCCAGCGCCAACCACTTGATGATCACGATGTGAGTATGTCTGTCGGCGGTGCCTCGTCGACCTTTGCTCTCCAGCGACAACAACCATCTAGCAAATATGAACCACGTGGTTTGCGGTTCTATCAATTTTGACATACTATATTTTGGATGTTCAATTTTATATAAATTATGAAAGTTGTGAGAGCATGCATACAGTACCCACCATAACCATAAGTACGGCACTTTATTCGAAAGTGGTGGATTTGTATTTGAGGTTTTGGTTTGCGGAACTGAATGGATACGCACGACGCAATATCTACAACATGGATGAAGCGACATACTTCTACTGCGCCCCCGGGCAAGACGATCATAACGAAGCGCTTCTCCGGCCACATGAGATCGAAGAAGAAGATGACTGTGACTGTCGCGTGCAACGTGGATGGCTCCTCCAAGGTGTCGCTGCTCTTCATTGGAGGGAGTCGTCGGCCGCGCTGCTTCGGAGAGAAGAGCCCGGTAGAACTTGGCGTCGAATACGTGAGCTCCGCAAAGGGTTGGATGAACAGCGAGCTGTTCCAGGGCTGGACGAAGCGCTTCAACGACAAGATGCGCGGGGAGAACCGGCACGTCCTGCTGCTGCTGGACAACATGTCATCGCACCGCCTAGACAAACCCCTCTCCAACGTGACGCTGCATATGCTCCCGCCCAACATCACCTCCTATTTGCAGCCGCAGGATGCCGGCATCATCCGGCAGTTCAAGGAGAAGATCAACCAACTGCAGAATCGCTACATCATCGACAGGCTCGACGCTCTGCTGGCGCGCGTGTCTGAGGGCGGCAAAAACGACATGGGGCGAGAGATAGAAGCGCTGCGCCACGTTGACGTGCTAGAGGCAATGCGATGGGCGAAATATGCCTGGGAGTTGGTCACAAAGACCACAATTGCAAACTGTCGGCGACACACAGGCATCCTCGACGATGACATCTTCGAACTCGTTGAGAGAGTCGACCACATCCAACTAAGCTAATGCTACGATACTTGCTTGTGCTGTGGATTTTTCACGCGCGTGCGTGTGCGAGCGTGCGCACAAAAGACAATATTGTTCCCAAGCCAGCAGGACTTTGGCGGATTTGTTGTGCGCGTTGGGAGGGTTCTTGAGGTAAACCCCCTTTCTGAATCGGATGTGAGTGCCTGTCGTGAATCTGCAATTTTTTGTTGTGGGCGACGCGCCGTCGGGGTGTAACTATGGCGACTATCACAGTACTTTTATCCTTCAAAAGTTGATCTCTATATGTGTCAAGATTTCAAAAAATGATTTCGTTTTGGTGGCATTTTCGTGTATCAATTTGAGAGTACTGTCTGTACTCGTTGCCAAATCTAATGACGCAAATTTGTTTTGTCGATCAAGAGCTGGCGACGATCCAACTGCCGAGTGAGCTCCTCGACGCGGCCGTCGCGCTGTCTGCACAGACGCCGACCGCTGCAGCCTCACGCGCGTGGTGACGATCTGCATGCCTGTCTCCATGGCCACTACAGGCGGCGCCACCACCGCGAGACAGCAGCAGCAATGGAGAGCGCCCTCTCCGTTGCCACCCGAGCGCGAGGTCGTGGTGCACTTCTGCGACTTTCTGGAGAACCGCATGGCGACCAAGAACTTCCTGCTACTGCGGCGCATGATCATGGACTTCTACGCCGGTCACGACCAGACGATGCAAGAGTTTGTGGAGCTCGGCGTGAACCTCGTGGCCGTGCTGCCGTTCGAAGTGACCGACGTAGGCAAGCGCGCGTTCGCGGCGCGGGTCCTGCAGCACCAGCAGTACGAGCGGCGACAGCTGACAGGCTCCTCACACGACAGCAACACTAATGGCAGACATGTGGAAGGCCCGGGTGTGTTTGTGTTCCTCCAGGCGCACGTCGGCACCAAGAATATGCCGTGGCTCAAGCGTATCTACAGCGAGTTTTGCGACGGTCGCGAGGACGCGCTGCTCGACTTTGCCCGCGTTGGCGTCGAAGCGATCAGCATCCTGCCCGTGGATCTGCGCATGCACGACTTTTCGCACTGGATGCTGCCGTCGTCGTCCTTGCCAATGCCGCAGATGGTGCTGCCGTTCACGGAGAACCAGCTGCGCGTGGCGGCAGGCCACCGGGACGCCAATTACAACGTGCCCCCACCACCGGACGACCGGGTGACAACGTCGCCATCGACGCAGCACAAGAAGCGCGCTCTCTTCGATCCTCAGGATCGGTCGCCTAGTCCCTATGCGAAAGCCCCCAAGCGCTCACACCACGCCAAGCCGCCAGCTACTGCGGCCAGCGCGGACGCTGCAGCTTCGAGCCAGGACGACAGCGAGCTGGAGATCATTCGAGCCGAGTGCTTGCGTATCGAAGCCACGCAGCCCTGGAAGCGCGTCTTCCACGGGTTTCTCCAGGGTCCGTTCGACATGACGCAGCATGCGAGTCTGGCCCTCGCGCTCCAGCGGTTTCTAATGAGCCACGGCCACGCGCTCTGGGAGCGCTACTTCTGGCTGCCGCTGTCCAAGGCGAGCGACCTGGAGCAGCTCGTTGAGCGCCGCAAGCGCCAGGAGAACGCCAAGATGGTGTTCATGCGCCGCGTGATCAAGCCGGCATACAAGGCGCTCGGGGCGCAGTTTTTCCTAGACTTAGACGCGCGCGAGACGCGCGTCGAGGGCTGGTGGTACCGCCAGTCAGTCGTGGATCTGGGCTCGCTTTGCCGCGCCAAAGGTCTGCAGTTCTGCCTCGAGTACCTGCGCAGCCAGAGCCACGAGCGCTTCCCCGAGACAGGCATCCCCGTGCTGCGTGTCAAGACCCGTGGACAGCACGAGTGGAGTAAGAGCATGTGGTCGAGCGATCAGGCCGTGGGCTACATCCTCCACGCTATCCGGCGCGCCAAGGGCACGCACGACGAGGGCCCGGAAGACGGAGTCAGTGACGACGGCGACATCGTGGACGCTGATGTTGACGATGACGAAGATGAAGAAGACGGGCATTTGAGCGACGAGTAGCTTGCCAGCGGCTCGGAGCGAGCTGTGTAAAATGTAAGTGTGTGCTATTGTTTTCTTGATGTACCTAGGTTGGTTTGTTGGTTTGCTCTTGTGAAATAGTATGCAGGTATGAAGAAATATATGTATGTGTGAAAGGGTGTTCAACAAGGCTCTAGCGCTTGGACTTCTTCGTGATTGGCGTCGATCGCTTCGTCTCCGTCTCATCGCCTTCGGAGGCGTCAAAGAACATGCTATCGAGCTCGTCGAGCTGGTCACCGACGCCGTGGGCCTCGCCTGCGCCAGACGAACGCTCTCCGCCACTGCCAGCTGAGATGCTGGTAACCTGCGACGCTGCAGCCAGCACCTCGTCTTCACGTGGCGACATCACTTCAGGTGATGCCACCGGGATTGGCAGTGGCCCCGCCATCATCTTCCTTCGAATGGGCGAGAGAGTCGCGTCTCGCACGACTTGCTGGCTGGTGCTCGCAGGAGCTCGAGGCGCCGGAGGTCCTGGAGCAACCCGAGGTCTTCGGGTTTCCTCAGGATGTGAGTCAAGATCGCGACTGCTTGGACCAGTAGGTTGACTCGGTGCGACTGCTACTACTGTGACGGCTGCTTGCTGAGCCTTGCGCGCGAGTACTTTCTCACGCATCGCTGCGAGCTTCCGCTTCTCTGGTGATAATGACGACGACGACGCATCCGCGATACCTCCTGGAGGCACCACGACCGCTACCACTGGCTCCACAACTTTGTTGCTGCGAGTATTGCTAGGCTGGACAGCCTGAATCGGTGGCCCACGGATCGCTGCGACGTTCAACCTTGGCGGCGCAATCGCACTTGGCGAGGAGTACGCGCTCAGTGCGTCGGTGATGGCGATTCGTGATCGCTCCACGTGGCACTCAGTCGCAAGATGCGCGCTCATCTCTGTCGCGTGTCGAGGCACACCGCAGTGCACGCACGTGGTTATACGTAGAGCGCACTCGTGGCGCTCGTGGCGCTCGCGCTGGTGCGATAGCATACTCGCGCCGCAGTTGAGGCGGCAGAAGACCGTCTTGTTGCGACAGTCGCGTTGCTGGTGCAGCTCGAGCGACTTGGTGAGCACCATCTTGCCGCAGTTGCACATCACGAGGCGGCACTGGCTCAGCTCGTGGCCGTTGCGGCTGCGCGCCTCGAGGAACATACCGCAGCCCGCGCGACACTGCACCATGCGCCGCTGGCACACGTCCTGCTGGTGCGTGGTCCAGTCCTGTTCGCGCACGCTCTCGCCGCACGGACACAGGTGTGTGATCGCCGCAACAACAGCGATAGAAGCTCGAGCCTGAGCTCCAACACCGCCTGTTACAACATTCGAGACTGCGACGCGTGATGGCTTGACTGCTGCGATCCCGGCCATCGGTGGTGGCTTGCGCACAGTTGTGCTCGGTCCAAAGACCGACACGACGGACGCCTTGTCCTTGAGTACGGCGGTACTCTGCTGCTCGAGCGTCTTCGTCTTCGCCATTGGTGACGACAATGGAGTTACAGTGCTGACCACCTGTTGCACCAGCTGCACCGGAGGTCCCTTCGTGACCACGAGCTTGGGCATCTTCGGCTGTTTCTTCTTCTCTTCATCGCGGAGATCCGCTTGGAGCTCGGCCTCGATCTTCAGCCGCTTCTCCTGCTCCTTCTGTTCGACGTCACGCACGCCCACGTGAGCAATGTCAGTGAACGAGCCGCGCCGGTCGCTGACTTCGAACAGCGCAGCATTGACAGTCTCCTTTTTATTCGCCTCAGTCTCACCTTCGCTGTCGCTCTCGATGCGACCCGCGATTGCGAGCGCTTGGACGTAGACTTCTTGGTCCGTGGGCACGAGGCGGGTCGGCTTGGCGCGCTTGATGCGCTTGCGCTCGTCACGCTTGGATATGTACTGCGCGACGCCGGACGCCCCTACGGCCGCCACAGCCCCGAGCGCGAGCGTCTCGGAGCTCAGCGCATTGAAGAGCCCAGACTCGGCAAGCACTCCGGCGGCGACGATCGGCATGAGTCCCATGCGGAAGAAGATCTTGAGCGGATCTGAAACCACGTGCGTCATAGTAATACCCGTGAGCAGCGAGCTCACCCAGAGCTGCGACTCCACTTGGCCGATCGTGAAACCAAACATGATCACGAAGAACGCGCTCCAGACGCTCCAGCCAAAGCAGATCGCGTACGAGATGTAGATGACCCACTCGGGGAAGAGCGGTTTGGACGTTCGCGCCGGCTGTCTGCGCAGGAACTGGTTGTAGAGCACGCGCGACGTGCGCTTGATCTTCCTGAGCTGCTCTTTCTCGACCAGGTACGCCTGGCGCTCGTGAAGCGGCAGCGCGTCTACGCGTTTCTTTTCGCGGGCCTCAAGGTACAACTGCAGCTTCTTCTTCATCTTAGCGACGCCCGCAAGCCCGGCGTAGAGCTTCTGCATCTCCTTTTTCGCCTCGCTGCGGATCTTGCGTTGCTCAGCCATCAGTCTGCGCTGCGCGTCCTTCATCGCCGCGCGCTTCTCTTTGATCGCGTCACTGTTGGCCTTGAGGATCGCCTTCTTCTCCATTTTGATCGTCGAGGAGAGCTTGCGGTCCGCCACGATGGACGCCCTAGTAGGACTGCCACTTTGCTTGTACTGCCGCTGGGCACCCAGTTTCGACATGCGCCGCGTCGATTTCTTCCGATCAGCCGGTAGTTGCACGACCACGCCATCCTGTCTCACAGCGCTCTGACGCCGCGCAACCTCGGTAGCTTCCAGTTCTCTCGTAATACCAGGCAGCACTACATCCGCTCGCGCAATGGCTTCTGAGATCCGGCGCTCGAACTGTGCGCCGATGGCGTGCTTGAGCTTCTTGAGCTGCGACTCGGTGCGCTGGAGATCGAGGCGCGCCTTCGCCACAGCCATCTTCGTGTTCGTCTGTTGTGCCACGCAGGACTCATGACACTTTGCGAGCCAATCCTGGAGCGTCAGCATCACCTCGACGGCCTCGGACTCTTCGTCCTGACCATCATCGTCGTCCTCTTCCTGGATCGCATTCTCTACGAACGAACAGGCTTCGGCAATCTTTGCCGCTGACGACGCCGTCACTTGCAGCGGATCGAACTTGAGCATGTCGTTGATCATCGCCTCGCCGCCATCGCGGCCGAGCATGAGCAGCATCTGATTTAGCGCCAGCGTGCGGCGCTCGGCCTCGCTAAGTGGTGATGGCTCACTAGCGCCACTTTCATAGATCTCACGGGATGCGGAATGTTTGTCAGCCGAGTGCTCGTCGCTCTTGGCTGAGGAGGAGGTCTTGACGCCACCGATGCTAACAGCGTCGGACTTTCGCTTTGTCGCGAATGGAATCAAGCTGTTTAGGCGCGACTTTGACGAGTCGCTCAGCGAGTGGCGGGTTTGCAGATCAACCTGCAAGTGTGACTTGATCTGCACGAGAATGCCCTTAAGTGGGTCGTTTTCGGCGTCCTGGGCCTCGTCCATCTCGGGAGGCTCTTGGTCCGCGTCTCGGTTGTAGAGTGCGACGAAGATTCCGCGACAAAGCTGCCCGACTTTCGAGTCGACGCCTTTGCTCTTGAGCTCGTCGGCCGCCTTCTGGATGCGGGAGATCATGATGCAGTTGGCGATCGCCGCGAGGTCCATGCTCAGTACCTCGCTTGGCGAGTACTCGTGCGGGTTCCCGTACGCGTCGGTCTCCACCTCAGCTACGTTGCCCTCGTCGTCCTCGACGCGGTACCGCACCAAGTAGTTCTGCCGCCGCGCCGCCTTCTTGAACATCGCGATGAACGCGATCGTCACGGGCACCATACACAGTGACGAGATGACGCCAGCCACGAACGCTGAGCCCGTCGACTTGGGTCCCTTCTTGAGCTGATACAGCAGCGCGTTCGTGAACATCTGACTCATGATCACGGTGAAGATGACTGTGAGCCGCTGCGCTCGTGAGAAGTGCTCGTTGTACTTGAACACGATCGACATGAGCTTGTGATTTTCCTTGAGCCCTCGCCAGAAGCCCGTGATCGCGGCTCTGAGCTTGGCCTTCCACCCCACGGCATGCAGGAACTCGGGCTCCTGGAAGAGTGACCGGATCTTGATCTTCTCGGTCTGCTGGAGCTTCAGGCGCTTCTCGCGCTTGAAGCGCAGCGTGTCCTGGTGGTCCCACCGACTCACGTAGAAGAAACCGATCACGTACAGCGCAAAGAACGCACCAATGACGATCAATAGCGCGATGTTCTTCTTGATGTCTTCGACCGTCACCACGTGGTGGATCACGCGATCAAAGTGCTCGGTCACGAGCTTGAGTGACTGCTGGACATCGGTCGAGAAGTCAGTCAAGTGCGTGCATTCGCAGATCGTGTACTGCCCATCGTCCGTGGTGCCCGCGACTGTGCAGCCGTCCGAGGACCACGAGCTGTTCTTCGTGTCCCAGTAGCGGCACGCAGGCTCGCGCACGGGGCACGTGACCACGCCGTTGAACTCTGTGCCGTTGCACGTGACCGAGATCGGCTTGTTCAGCCCCATGCAGTCGAAAAACTTGGTGTCGATCGTGCCTTTGACGCAGTAGAACGTGTAGTTCTGCGCCGCACGTTCTTGGCTCGAGTTACTGGCTGCGGACGCGAATACAGGATCGGCATTACGCATCATGATCCTGAATGGCGTTGGCAGGCCGTGGACCGCGACGTCCTCGCCGTCACGACGCACTTTCACGCTCATCACTCGCGAATTGATTGTCGAGCCGTCAAAGCTGTAGGGGTTCTTCGTGTACAAGGTCGACTGGATGTCGATTGTCGGGTCAGCAGCTTCACTGTCACCACTGCTCCCAGCACTGCTACTGTTTCCACCCAGGAAACTTGAAAAGCCCTCGGGCACTCTCGCAGACGGTGGCGTGTAATTTGCCGCGATCTCGGCAGCAGTAAGCGGGATGTTAATCCCCGTGCCCTCGAGCTGCGACGCGTGGTCGCGTGCGGCCGCGATTTTGAGATTCTTGGACACCAGCGTCACCGGATCCTCGCCAGCGACCGCCGATGAAAGCAGCGCCGACTCGAGCTTCCCGATTGTGCCCTGGAGTTGAGCGATCCGCTTCTTGGCCTTCTCGTTAGGGTCTACAGTAGAGTTCATTACGTTGCCAGCATCACCAGCGCTCGTGCCTGAGCCTGCGCTACTCGAAGACTCAGTTCCAGCCGAAGCCAGTCGCCGCGCCGCCGCAGGGACTTGCGTTGAGCTTGCGGTAGTTGGAGTCGGGCTCGATGTCGACGCTGAGCTGTCGACATCGAGCAAGTTCGAAATCGTGCTCGCAACGGCGGTGGTCGCCGACTTTGTCAGCACTGGTGCCGACATGATGTTATCGACAAAGCTCAATGCCAGTGCCTGCGACGCAGTGTCCAGCACACTGGCGCTCTTGGTGAGCGTCGCGATACTGGCAGCCTGCTGCTCCATGGCGCCTACGTCACTCAGATCGATCGACTTTGACGAGGTCGCCATGGCGCTGATCAAGCTGCCCAGGACTTTCTGCTTTGCATCGAACTGCGCTTGATCCATCGCGCAGTTGTCACCATAGTAGCCCGAGACACAAGAGCACGTCGTGATGCACGAGATGTCGGTTTCCAAGCACCCGACTGGATCGCGAATGCAGTCACCTTTCGAGTTGCACTGCGCGTTGTTGCGCACTGGGCAGCTTTTGAGATTCACCTGCGCTGCCGGTGTGGTGCTCCCAGGTGCTGAAGTAGTCGGCGCTGGCGTCGTCGTCGTTGCTGCCGGTGTCTCATCAGGGCCGTTGATCAAGTCACCCAGCGCACTGATCAAGTTCATGACCTTGGCCGGGTCGCCACTGAGCGCTCCAGCGAGCACGGCGTTCGTCTTGTTCGCAAGGTACGCTGCTTGGTCCGCCGCTGCCACAACCTGCTCCTCGACAACAATTTCCTGGTATGCACGAGTGACAGCGCCAAGCGAGTCCTGAACATATAAGACCACCGTGATCGTGTGGTTATCCCCACTGCCCTGAGTGAACACGGAGCTAAAGTATGGATCCAGCGAAGCGGGACCCATCGAGATCTCCTCACCACCCGAGTACGCCGACCCTTTGATGTACTTGTATGTGTACTTGAGCGGCGAGTCCTCGTCTACCCAATTGCTGGCAACGCACGTAAACGTGTCGTCCAGGGAGAACCCTTTCGCTGGGGTCACGACGAGAAGCCCGCTGCTCGGAGGCGAATTCGCGACTACCGACATGGACGATGTTGCCGATTGCCCCGCAGAATCCTCCACGTACAACTGGAACTTGTAAGAAATGCCCGGTGTGAGGCTGTACTCTTTCAGCAGCATCGTGCGGCGTCCGATTGCTGGAATAGCAAAGATCGCAGCTTGCTCCGCTGCTGCGACACCAATAATCGTCCACTCGGTATTTGCCACTGGCAGCTTGGACGTCACGGTGCCCTTCAGCACAACGCGGTCGTTGATATTCACCTTGGTGACGGCGAGCGGCTCGATCGACACGCCAGGTAGAGAACCTGGCTTGAAGAAGTACACTACTGAGGTAGAACTGCTTCGCGTGTCTTTCGTCACCGTGACAGTGAAGTTGTAGTACTTGTTTACATCCAGTGTGTTCGCAGGGATTGTCGTCTGCGCCAGCTGAGCGAGCACGAGCGGCGCACGCTCCACAGTGACGCAGTTGGTATCGTATGGAGCCCCGGCACCAGTAGTGCTCTGCGTCATGCATCCCCATGCATATGAGAACGGCACTATGTTGTTGAGATCGTCAGGGTCAACAGATTTTGATGCGTCTAGTACCAAGCTCTGCTCGACTCCGTACGACCGGTCCCCACCACCAATCACGGCAGACACAGGGCTCGGCAGCACGTTCACTTCGACGCTCGCAGTGTTGTTGATCTTGGCATTGCTGGCCATCGCAACGAAGATCTGAAAGACGTACTTGACGCCAACGGTGAGCGTACGAGCTGGAAGCTTGAGGACCCGCGGATTCGGACTCGTCGACTTGAACTGCGCAGGTGCCAGGTCGCCTTGAAGCTGCGTCCACAAGAACGTCATGTCGACAGACGTCGACGCCGCCGTTGTTGTTCCGTCTGAGCTTGGAGCTGTGCATGTCGGGTTCTCTGCACCAGCTGTGATCGCCAACTCTTTCGCGCGCATCGCGTCTTGCTTCCCGCCGCCTTTGATCGACACCACAGGAAGTGGCATCGCTGCTTTCTTCACAGTGATGATGCTCGAATTCGACGCCACACCAAAAAAATTGCGTACCTGAAGAACGATCTGGTACGCTGCGTCTTCCTCCATCAATGCTGCGGCGATCCTCAGCGAGGCGTTGTTCGCCGTCGATGTCTCCGCCAATACTGAGCCGACTCTGTCAACCGACGTCAGAGTGTTGGTACTCCCCGTGAGGATCCACGTGAAGTTCATCGTTCGTCCTCCGGATCCCGATGAGCTTGAGCCATCGAGGAACAGATCGTCACATGTCCCGAGTGACTTAGCACCGCTGACCAGCACGATTGGAACAGGTGGCGCGTCCGGTGCAGTAATCGTGACATTCACAGCAGGCGTCGAGAGCTCAGCCGTCGCCGTCGACTTCAAGAGGCCGCCGCGTAGGCTCAGAATTCCCCCAGGGAGTACGTTTACATTTTGTCCGAAGACAAATCGAATCGACGCGTCACTGCTCTGCCACGAGCACGAGGGTGTGACGCCAAAGTAATTGGTCATTGACTGCGCAGTTGGCAAGTCAAAGATCACACTGCAAGCAAAGGTGTTGTCCTTGAACGCCGACCGATTGACTGATCGATCGAATTGCACCGTGAGCCCCACACCGATGGCCAAGAACTTGACGGATTCAAGGTTTGGTGGCGGCGTGGCGTCCTTCGTCTCGACGATCGTCACCTTGAGCGAGTCTATCGCCTTTGTAGCGTAGACCTTGTCAGTCGTCGTCACGGTATGAGTGAGAGCACCGTAATGATCGCCCTCTTTCACATTATTCTCCTCCGCGTAAACCACAATGTTTTGGGAAACATTCCACGTCAACGGTGTGAACGTCAGGTTCGTTGGCATGACCACCAGCTGGCTGAGGTTTGCTACAATGGAGATTCGCACCTCTGCGGTAGGTTCACTCAGTAGCACGATGCTGTAGTCCGCAGAGAAGACGCGGCCCTCAGCTGCAACCAGCACTGGTGCAGTCGAGACAACTTTCTGGAACACCGCGATGTTCGAGACATCATCGTTCACGACGAGCACTGCCACTGACTCGACTGCGTAGCTCGCGTACAGAGAATCCGTCGACGAGACGTTCGACGTCAGCAAAACCGTTTGGTTCGCATCCTCGACAAAGTTGTTGACTGCAACGATCTGTAGCACACGACTGACGTTCCAGTCACTCTGCGAGAACGTGATCGAAGATGGCGCGATGGTTGCCTTCGTCGCCAAAGACGTTGCAATCGAGATGTTCACAGGAGCGAAAGGTGCGCTAAGCAAGCGCACTGTCACGGACGCTGTCGCTCCTTCTTTCAAAGCAATGCTCGTCGAAGAGAGCAGAATCGCAGCAAAAGTTAACTTTACCGAGTTGGTTGCTCGCTGCGAAGTCTTCGACGCTTCGACTGCAGCGATGGCGATCACGTCGAACACTATCGAGTCCACAGATTTGTCCGAGGACCTTGTGACAAGCTCGGATAGGTTCGTGTTCTGAGGCACGCGATACAAATTACTGGTTGACACTGACGAAATACTCTCAAGCTGCAACAGCGTGTTTTGCACCATCACATGCAGATTTGCGGAAACTCTCGGTTGCAGGTAGAGCGATATCGTCGTGAAGTTTGCCTTTGCTGGCACCGGTAGCGTGATGTTTGTGACGCCAACTTTCCCCCACGAGCCCAAGGCTTGTCTCACATTCTCCACCACAATGACAGGCTTGTCAGCGAGTGGCGTGAAGCTCACCATAATGCTCTGCGAGACTTCGGCGGTCGTTCCAGTATCGTTTTCTCTTGAAATCGCTGACAAGGTGATTTGAGCCGAGCCGAACCAGTTTGCAACTGGTACGAATCGCAGCGTCAGGTTCGTTGACACTGCGGGGAGACTCGACAGATTGAAAATCCCACTGGTGGTTCGCTGGAGCGCGGCTCCGGAGCGGGTTTCGACGCGCTCGATAGCGAACGACTTGGTGTCGTTAATCACCAAAGTCAGCGTTTCCGAGCCATCCGTGTCGGCAAGCACCACGCTGGTCAAGTTCACCTCGCACGATACGTTCTCGTTGACGCGGTACACCAAGGCCCCCACAGCTAGAATTGGTGGGTCAGGGACGCTCTCCACCCTGATGTTCACACGCTGGGATACGTTGACGCTCTCTCCTGTCGTTTGCTCAATGCTCCTCGCGAACACGTCAACCGCAAATTTCCCGCCGAAGTTCACTTGCGGCAAAATCGATATAATCCCAACCACGGTCGCGTTGCCTTGCGCTATTCGGTTCGAGATCATCACAACCCCAGTATTCGACACAGGTACCAAGGTGCCATTGACGCGAACCTCACTTACGAAGTGCGGATCAACGGAGAGTCCGACCTCCAATGCTTCCGAGCCATCGGTATCGACTAGGCGCGCACACAAGATGGAGAACTCGGCTGGAGTGTCTTCGAGTGTCGAGGTATTTGATGCATTGAGCACCAACACGGGCGCGTTGGGAACCGGTTTGATGTTAATCTCGAACGTTTCCAGTGAACTCACTGATGACAGGCTGCGGAATCCAGAGTCGACCACAACGACGGCTGATCTTATCATCATGCCAAACGAGAACCTCTGTGAGAGGTATTTGCGTGGAAGTATGGTCACAGTACTCTCCAGTGAGCAATTAATTCCGTTTCCGCAACCGCTCTGGCCGATGTCGTACACTTTGTACGTAAGGCCGTTGTAGCTTGCGGCTTGCTCACTCACCACCGGATTAACAGCGGTTCCGCTGACCAGCACTTGGACCACCAGCTCTCGTGAAACGAGAATAGACATACTCGAGAGGTCAGCAGAGCCAGCTGCGAGGCCAATTTCCGACAGTCGAAAGCTCACGTTCTGGTCGTCGCCGATCTCGAACATGCGTCTCATCTGGGTAGTGCTGCTACCGTTGGTACTGATGTTGCTGTAGATGTCACCCACATCCAGCCGCGCAACCTCCGCCTCGCCGACCATAATCTGGTGCACA
>JAASGT010000917.1:0-13974 GCA_023334315.1 Globisporangium alternatum
CGATCAAGTAGGCAAAAACTGGTGTGTGAGAGCTCAATCGGAAGCGCAGAAATTCGTCTTTTTAACCAACCATCGCGCGACACGAATTCTTCATAAGTGACGTCAAAAACGAGCTTTCAAAATTGCATCCTGATTTTTGATTTTTCAAGTGACTTATTATATGAAACAGGGTTTAGTGTGGCATGCGGGATTGCCTCCCATGCCTCAAATAGCGCTGCCTTCAAATCAGGCACGCGCTCGAACTGTTTTCCATTAGCGTACACTTGGCTGCTAATAATCGACCACAAGTTTTCTATGGGGTTGAGATCGGGTGACTTTGACGGCCAGTCAAGCATCTGAATCCCCTCTTCACTAAATAACTCCTGGCTACGATGAGAGACATGTATGCTAGCGTTGTCCTGCTGATAAATGAAGTCTGTGCCGTAGTTCAGATGTGCGAAGGGGAGGAGATATTCAGACACTGTGTACACGTAGTCGTCCGAATTCTGCCTCCCCGTCAGCACAACAAGTGGCGACTTGCCACGGGCGCTAAAAGCGGCCCAGACCATGACGGACCCGCCGCCAGCTTGACGTCGCTTCGTCTGGCGGACGGACTGGCGCATGTCGCGCCAGTAGTGCTGAAAGCCGTCGGGTCCGTCAAGATTCCATTTTTTCTCGTCCGAGAAAATGATGGAGTCCCAGACGGACCCGGCATCCGCCCGCAGCAGCATGTCCTTGGCCCAGATCTTGCGCGCGGTCATGTCCGCGGCCGTGAGCGGCAACGTGTTCTCCATCTTGGAGTACACGAGCCAGTCGACCTCGGCAAGGATGCGCTGCACGGTGCGGACGGACACCGGCAGGCTTAGCTCGGCCTTGAGCTGGGCGGCGGACAGGTTCCCCTGCGCCGCGGTGCGCACGACGAGTCGAACGTGGCGCTCCGAGAGGAGCGGAGCGGGTCCTCGACGTTTTGGTTGTGGAGGCGAGGCAGGGGAGACTACTCGGCGGATGGTGTCGAGGCTCCGCGAGGTAATCGTCTTGATGGCGCGCAAGCTCAGACCGGCCTCGCGAAGCCTCTCAATCTTTCCCCGTTCGTGCTCGGTAAGTCGTGGCTTCTTCTTGCTCTTCCCGTCGCTTTTCGCCGTCGGCATCGTGTTGCCAAATGACATGTGCCATTGATATCTGTCCAATCATACAATCATACTTTTACACTTAAAATTTGTATGTTCAAGGTGTACGATTTAATGTGTCGCGGTGACCAAAACAGAAATTTGTATGTGAGGTCCCCTGCGCTTTGCGAAATCGCGGTTGTTAGCACACATAGGATGTTTCTACCAGTGAAATACACCACATATCTAAGCAGCATCCGCAAATTCGTAAAATTGATCGAGCAGTGGATAAAAACGTGGGTGTACGATATTACCTGTCGCGGAGTGTAATGCTGTTCACTTAGATACCAATGTTAGCTATATTACCAATTTTGTGCATCAATGTGAACCAACTTTGACCCTGCTTTTCAAAAAAAGTACACAACTTAGTGCAAACCCGGATAAAATTGGCATCTGCAACACGGTTGAACACCATGGAAAGCTGTTTCTTCATTACGTGTTTTTTCTCTATAGCAAAACGTGAAGGAAATCCGTTTATCTTTTCTGCAGTAGACGCAGCGCGAGCTCTTCCTGGCTCGCGACGGCGTCGCGACTCACCACCTTGCGCTTCTTGCCGGCATCACTGTCACCCTCGCTATCCTCATCGTCCTCCTCATCTTCACTGCCATCATCATCACTGTTGTCGTCATCGTCGCTGTTGTCGTCGTCGTCGCTCTCCATCTCCTCATCGGACGACGCGCCGCCGAGCACAGCGCGCACTGGGCCATCTTCGTCGTCGTCCTCGTCACCTTCGCCCTCGCGCTCGCCCTTCTCCTTCATGCGCTTCTTGTGGTGCTTGGCGCGCACGCGTTCCTTCTCGAGGCGGCGGTCCTCGGCATCCTTCTCCTTGAGGCGCGCGGCCACCTGCGCCTGGAACTGCTTCGACTTGGCCTCCACGTCGGCGAACTCCTCGTCCACGTCCATATGCTGCGCCGCCATCTTCTCCAGCACCTTCATGCTGTTGCCGTCCTCGTCAAACACCACGCGGTTGTACGACACCTCGTTATCCACGCGGATCTTTTTGACCTTCTTCTTGCGCGACACATCCAACTCGATGAGCTCGTCGTCGTCGTCATTGTCCTTCTCGTCCTTGTCCCAGTCGTGACGGCGCTTGACGACCATGAGCGCGTCCTCGTCGTCGCTCTCGGACTCGGCAACTGGCTCGTCCACCTGCTTCTTCGTCTTCTTGCTGCTATCTTCCTTGAGCGCCGCCATCTGCTTGTCAAGACGCTTGCGCTCTTTCTCGGCCTTGATCTTGTCCTTGAGCATCTGCAGCTTGCGGTTCACGTTCTTCTTGCCGCGCAGCTCGTCACGCATGGCCTCCTGCTGGTCCTCCTTGAGCTTCGACAGGAACGGCATGCGCGGCGCGCCGGGCAGGCCGTACGAGAGCGCAAACTCGTCCAGCGGGAGCGCCGACGCGTCGAACACCTCGCGATTCGGCTGCAGGTACACGGAGCGCACGTATGACATGAACGCCTTCTGGCCGAGCGCCTTGATCTCCTTGTCGGCTGCGACGACCGAGGTGACCTTCTGGCGACAGCTCTGCGTCTTGGTCGGGTTCACCTTGATCTCCTTGATTGGGATCTTGGCGTCCTCGAAGGCCTTCGTCATACCCTCGACCTCGGACGGCAGCAGCGTCAGCAAAGCCTTGCCCTGCTTGTTGTAGCGCGCCGTGCGGCCCACACGGTGGATGTAGTTGGCCGTGTCCTCGGGGCAGTCGAGCTGCACGACCCAGTCGACCTGCGGGAAGTCGAGGCCGCGCGCGGCGATGTCCGTCGCGAAGAGCACGGCCGCGGGTTTGTTGAGGAATTCGTAGTAGATCTCCACGCGCTTGCCCTGCTTGTATTTCCCGTGCAGCGCCAGCAGCGGCACACCCGGTTGCAGCTTGCAGAAGACCTGGTGAATGAAGCGCACCTGTCGGCACGTGGACAGGAACACGATCGTTTTCTGTTTCAGGTGCGACTTGATGAACGAGAGCAGCACGTCGAGCTTTTTCTCGAGCCCGCAGACCACGTAGCTCTGTGCGAGGCCGCTGGGCGTCGCCTGCGCCGACTTCTCGTGCACAGCGATGTACTCGGGCTCGTTCAGGCTCAGTTTAGCGAGGTCCTTGACTGACTTGGTCTGCGTCGCCGAGAAGAGCATCGTCTGGCGCGTCGGCGGCAGGTACGACACAATGGACGTGAGCTGTGCCTGGAAGCCCATGTCCAGGATGCGGTCGGCCTCGTCCAGCACGAGGATCTGCAGGTTCGACGGGTCAAAGTTCGGCGTCTGCTCCATGTGCTGCAGCAGGCGGCCGGGCGTACAGATGAGGATGTTCATGCGGATGAGGCGGTACTGCTCCTCTTTGAAATTCTTGCCGCCGATCACGAGGCCCGCGGAGAACGAGTGCATCTTGCCGAGTGAGCGCAGCACTTCGAAGATCTGCAGTGCGAGCTCACGCGTCGGCGAGATCACGAGCGCACCCAAACCGTCCTCCACGTCCCAGCGCGAGCGGTAAAGCTTCTCGAGGATCGGGATCAAGAACGCCAGCGTCTTGCCGGAGCCGGTCTTCGCGGCCGCGAGGATGTCGCGCCTAATGGATTATCGATAGCAACACCAAGAATATTAATACACACGACATAGCAATGGGCACGGCCGATCAGTAGACGTACCCTGCGAGCGCATGTGGGATAGCGCCAGTCTGGATCAGCGTTGGCTTGGTGAACTTGCCTCGCTGCAGTCCTATTAGTTACAACATGCAACCATAGCAGCACGTTAATTCAGCTACATCTTACACAACCATCACATACACAGAAGCAACCAACACACGCACCTCGCTTCGTGGCGTCCGAGAGCGGGAAGAACTCAAAGCTCGCGGCTTCCTCAAGCTGCGAGCCGCGCGCGGGCGTCTGCTCCGCGATGCGCTGCTCGAGCTTCTCGACCTCGAGGCGCTCCTTCTCCGCGTGCTTGAGCTTGCGCGCCTGTTGCACGGCGGCAGCGTCTGCAGCTGCTAGTGTTGCGTCGGCCATTACTGTTGCTCTCGTGTGGACGGACGGATGGAGCAGCAGCTCACGAGCGTTCTCGAATGGAGTGGCGATGCGTGCTTGCCCTAAAGAGACGCAGACGCACACACACCAGAGCCATCCACCAGTGGCTGAAATGGAGTAATTTAGACAATTTCGACACTATTCCAGCCCGTTTGCGTGACATTTTGTACACCTATGCGTGGGGCTTTCTGTATTTATTAGCCTTTGGATTCGGAAATTGGACACATTGCTATGTTTAGATGGTTCATTTCCGGACGAAAGATGCGTTCTGGTCGGCCTTCAAGAACGCGCGCAATGCCCAGCGGCGGAGGCTATTACGCTGTTCCCCAGAGCGAACCAGCAGCCAGCGACAGTGAGGGCATCTGCCGGGACTTTAGCCTCCGACGCAGTTCTTCAAGGTCGAGTAGCGAAGGCGCGTGCAGTATGCCACACCTGTGAAGAACAGGACACAACGAACAGTACAAGACGACACGAAGGTGTCTTCTACCAGCAGCGTACGCGTGCACAGAACGCAGACGAGAGCAGTAATGGGTAGCAGCAGTGGAGAAGGAGCGAATGGAGCGGAGGAAGCTCCAGCGACGGTGACGGCGTCCTCCTTCTGTGCGAAGGGAGATTGTGGCGGTGATAGCGGCGGCGGCACAATCGTCCAGCCGATGGACAATATCGCGTCGTTGCCATCACCATCTCCGTCGACAACAATGCCGGGTGGCGACGGTGCGATCAGCAACAACAACAATGGCGCTGTCCCCTCTACGGACGACGACGAGCGAGGGTCCACAGTGAGCCGCTCAGAAGAGGAATCCGAGGCTCCCAGCAGCAACGACGTGCCGCGCTTCGAGCCCCTGCGCACGCAGTGGCGCTACGGCCAGGCCGTATTCGTGCGCTACAAGAAGACGCCGTACTTTTACTCGGGCAACATCGCCACGTACCTAGGCGCAGGGCTCTTCATGGTGGTCTTCGACGACGGGACGCTCAACTACCGCGTGCGCCGCGAAGATATCGTGCTGCGCGAATACCCGCACTCGTCCGAGTTCCAGGACGACAACGCGCTGCCGTCATCATCCAGCGTAGAACGCAGAGAGAGCTCTTTGAGTGACAACCGCCACGCATCCCCAAAGAGCAAGGCGAACCCACTCAAGCACGCGCACCAACACTGGCACTCGAACAGCTCGATCGTGCACCAGAACCACATGATGGTGGACTTTTCCATCAGCCCGCCCAAGCAGATCGTGCTGCGGGGCGACGGGCGCGACGTGATCGGCGACGACGAGTCGCTCGCGATCAAACGGCTCGAGTGCGGCGTGGGTTACGAGGACGACTCGACGCAGGTGAGCGACTCGGACGAGTCGAGCGAGGAGGACATGAGCATGACGCCATGGCAGCAGATGACGCAGACCTTCGGCATGGGCAAGGTGCGACCGCGCGCGTTGCGGCGCTCGAGCATCTCGTCGTTCTCGCAGGTTGATCGATTGTCGATCACGGGCAAGGGCATGAACCAGATCCTGCCGTCTCCCAAGGGGCTCAAGCAGACGATCCAGGACTACCTCTCGCGCAAGACCAAGAAGGTGCAGCCGTCGTCCGTAGGCAGTAACGTCGTGCTCTTCGAGCACATCCGGCTCATGGAAATCCGGCTGCGCGAGCTGCTCACCAAGTACGACAAAGATCCAACATTCAGTACGCGCGTGAGCTTCGAGCGCGCGATGGATAACGACGGCGGTACGGTGCGCGGCTACGGGGCGATCAAGACGCGGCTGGCGAACGGCGACTGCGAGGTGATTACGGAGGACGAGCAGATGATCTCGGTGCAGGTGTTCTCGCCGGCGAGTGTGGACTTCCTGCCGTCGGTCAAAGAGCTCGAATGCCAAATGAGCGACCTCGCGCGCACGTCCAAGAAACTGTACGCGGGCCGTAAGGTGCAGGTGAACCTGTACCCAGGCAGTCGCTTCTCGGACCACGGCGTGATCACGCTCGAGCTCGAGACCGAGGCAAAGTTCAACGTGCTGCTGCAGAACCGCATCCGGCTGATGAACGTGCCGGCGGACAAGCTCATCCCGCTGAAGGAGAAGAAGAAGGAGATCGTGACGATTACCGAGGACCAGTTCCTCGTGTGCAGCAGCAAGGTCAAGGTGTACATCGGCGACCAGATCTTCGTCAAGTGCGAGGGGGACTATGAGGGCATCATCGAGGAGAAGATCGGCGTGCTCAACGGCGTCTTCTCGAACAAGACCGCGGCCGTGGACTTTGCCGACGGCTCGACCGGCTACGAGATCCCGCCGAGCCTCATCAGGAAGCACAAGCGCTCCAAGGTGTCAGCCGACATGGACGTCATGTCGCTCAAGAACGCTGTGCTCATGCAGGCGTTGGGCGGCATGGGCCTGGGCGGAAGCGACGCGCTCGAGGTCGGCTATCAGGTCAAGGCCGACCACCCGCGCAAGGCGAGCGTCGAGACGTGCGTCGTGATCAAGAAGCACCCGACGACGTCTGCGTGCGACGTGCGCTTCTGCGACGGCACGATCGCCTTCGAGGTGTACCCATCGCAGATGATCTTGGACAAGGTGGAGACTACGGACCCGGCCACGGGCAAGCTGCCGGTGCTGCGCGAGGCGCTCGTGGGCGACTATGTACTCGCGTGGAGCTCGCGCTTCGGCCGGTATTGCTCGGCGAAGGTCGCGGCCACGACGGTCGAAGGCAGCGGCTCGTCGCTCTATACGATCGTGTTCGACTACGGCGAGCAGAAGGCGAACGTGCCGTTGGAGAAGCTCGCGCCCATCGACCTGCAGGACGCGCTCTCGCCCACGCAGAAGCTCACGAACTACAGCATCGACACGATTGGCTTCGAAATCTCGCCCGTGACGTTCACGGTCGGCGAGGCCGTGATGGCGCGCGTGCACGGCAGCGTGCAGTACTACAGCGGCTGGGTCGAGGCCATGCGCGAGAAGGAGCGCATGTGCGTCGTGCAGTTCAACTCGTCCGAGCGCGACGAGCATGTGCCGTTCTCCGCGATCTTCTCGGTGGACGCGCGCAACCGCTTCCAGTCGGTCAGCAACCGCATGGGCTCGTCCTCGAGCGGCACAGACCGGCTCTCGCATTTCCAGGATGAGAACGCCGTAAGCGGTGCTGGTGGCGTAGCTGCGGGTGGTTTAAGTGGACTTGGAGAGGAGATGACGTCCAGAAGGAGACGACACTCGGGCGGCTCCGTAGGCAGCATCATCATGTCGGTGGCCACGAGCATCTTCCGCGCCAAGAAGGAGGTGGGGCGCCTTGAGCGTCGCGGCTCGCACCTCGTGACGGAGATCGGTGCCAAGGTGCGGCGCATGTCCGGCGGCAACGTATGACGATAGTAACAGCAGTAGTTACAATAGGCGAGCAACGACCACGTGGAATGGACAACGCATGTGAGCAGACTGGCTGGCTGATTACATGCTGGCGAACAAGTACAAATCGTTATTAGCAACCAATCCTCACATTAAGGATGCAGATAGCAAGCAGCCAAGACGATGGTCAGAACACAATGAGGCCAAGTTAATTTATTACGCACACCTGAGAGAGCGAGAGCCGATCCTTGCTGCTGAAACTCTTCCTTCTTCATGCACCATGAGCGCTAGCATTGTATGGACTACGCGAGACCGAGGACGAGGCCCATGATGATCAGCAAAATGATGATCGTGAATCCGCCGTAGCACATGAGCTTCCACTTTGAGCATGCGCAGTACTTGGCCTTCTGGTCTGCCTGGCGCACTTGCTCCAGCGCTTTCTCGACGTTCTCCTTGGCGTTCTCGGTGTTGTCCTCGATTTCCACTGCATAAATCACAGACAGCATCGCGCTGTTAGTGCCACTCGAGCCACAAGCATACTGTGGTAGCAGGTGCTTTGTAGCGTGATGGTAGAAAAACACACGTACCGATGACTTCACCCTGGTCCTCGATGAGCCCGTCGATCTCCTTGAACGCAGCGTTGACTTCGCGAAGCTGGTGGTTGATGTGGATGATGTCTTCCTCTCTTCGTGCCAAGTCTATACGTTCAAGCAACCAAGCACAGCACCGTTAGCACCACTCACACATTACACATACAACACACGCGCAGCTTCACACGCTTACCGTCTTCGTCGTACGCGATGATGTTGGCCTGCGCGTAGATCTGGTCCTCGTTGTAGTTGGAGAACTCGACCTTCGCCTTGGCGTCGTTGTGGTTGAACGAGTGCGACGACCGCCGGATGAAGTCGACTGACTGCTTCTCGGACTCGATAAGCTTCGCGCACGTCTCCTCGAAAGCACGCAGCTGGGTCTTGAAGTCGGACGAGAGCTTGGTCACCTGCGTCTTGCGGTTGCGCGCGCTCGCGCCCTGGCTCGACTTGTTGAGCTCCTGCAGCCGGCGGTTGATCTTCGTTACGAGCTTGTTGCCCTTGTCCGTGAGCTCCTTGAGCGCCTCGTGGTTCGCGCGCGAGTCCTGCGGCGTGTTGAAGAGCGACATCTTCTGCGCCATCGAGCGCGTGAGCTGGTTGAAACTCGAGATGCCCTTGGATGTCTCTTGGATGAGCTTCGCGTACTTCTCGTCCGAGAGCCCGCGCTCGCGCGGCGACTGCGCCGAGTGGTACCGGTCGCCCATGGCTGTCTGTTGTACGGTCTCCTTAGCGGGTCTTCTGTAGAGAGGGTGCGCACTGCAGGCGTTCGAGGCCACGCCCTTGTGGGTTGTGAAATGTGGAAATGCGTTGCGCTGATGGACTGTGTATCGCCTGGAAGATGGAGTCAGTCTAGTCGATGAAAAGACAGCGCAGAAAAAAGCAAGCGTGTTTTCACTTGTTATGCGTGATGCAATACAAACAACGAGTATAAAAACAAAAGCGTTTTCAAAAAAACTTGGTCGTTGCTTCAGTCATTTTCCGCTTAAACTAGTCAGTATTTGACTTGATGAATCTATTTCGATTTTACACATTTAGAAATGCCACCTTTTTCCTGTCCAAAGTAATTCTCTCTGTTCCTCGGTCATGTTTACTTTAGAGTAATGTTATTATGACATGGCTCTCTTTGCGTTGTCCGTTGGCATTCAGTCAGACAGACAGAGCGAACCGAGACAGTTTCAAAGAAGAAACTCCGACTCTCCGAAAATAGAACTCAGAGCACCGGTTTTAGCAAAACAATTTTGTCGAAAACGAACAGTGACAAGACAGAGATGTGTCTAAAACCACACCCTTGTTTTGACATTATTGTGAGTTTTTGTGATTCAACTACTTTCAGTCTGTCTACTTTAGAGTTATGTTTTTGCTGACTTGACAAAAGGGATCCAGTTTTGTCACAACAAACAATCACATTTTTGACATGAACTGTCTTTTAGTTTGGTCAACAAGTACACAGTCAGTCACTCAATCGATTTAGAGAGGGATGAACGAGAAACGTTCTGGAATGAAAGCACCCAGAGCACCCTCTTCCTGCAACCTTTCTTCCAAGATGGCAGCAAATAACCTCGCGGTTGTTTGTTTCGAGGGAGTCTGGTTTTGAAAGAGCGTGGCTATTTGTGAGTCTGCATTTGGTAAAGCTGATTCTATTCGTTAATGTCTATTTTTTTGCAGCTCTATCTGTAGATATTTTCCAGTTTGCTGGCTACAGACGTAAATTCCTGCCGCCCTCCAACTTTTTTGGGAGGGGCTGGCGCGGGGTTTCTCCCCCTTTGTGAGGGCGCTCAGAAAGCAAAACTCGCAGCAGCGAAGAACAGCAGCAGCAGGAACGCCGTCGCCGCCTCGCTCAAAGCCCGCAAGACCGACCACAAGCCTCCTCGTCCCCAACAGAAGACATGGCTCTGAAGCGCATCAACAAGGAGCTCCAGGACCTGGGCCGCGACCCGCCAGCCAACTGCAGCGCCGGCCCAGTCGGTGACGACCTCTTCCACTGGCAGGCGACGATCATGGGACCAGAGGACTCCCCGTACGCCGGCGGCGTGTACTTCCTGAACATCTACTTCCCAGCCGACTACCCGTTCAAGCCTCCAAAGGTGAACTTCACCACGCGTATCTATCACTGCAACATTAATGCGAACGGTGGAATCTGCTTAGACATTCTGAAGGACCAGTGGAGCCCGGCGCTGACGATCTCCAAGGTGCTGCTCTCGATCTGCTCGCTGCTCACGGACGCGAACCCAGACGACCCGCTCGTGCCGGAGATCGCGCAAATTTATAGAACAGACCGCGCTCGCCACGATGCCACGGCCCGCGAATGGACTGCCAAGTACGCGACTTAGACGGCCTCCCCGAGTAGGTTCTGGTAACGTGAGCGGCTTGAACGGCTCGAACGGTGTGGAAGCGCGCGACTCTGGTAGGCTCTCTTGCCTCTCTGCGAGCTGTTCAACTTGCTTGCAGCGCCATTTGATTTCCTTTCTCCTCTTTTTCTTTCGTTAAGGCAAAACCAAAGCTATCTCAAATAAAAAAGTTCTTGGACGAAAGCGCGCGTGTGTGTGATCTCACTTGTGTCGTAGCAATCTTTAATTGTGCATCCTCTAACGAGCGCTGAACATGCAGCTCACCACGTGCTCGCGAGAAATCAACCCACTCCCAAGCACAAGGGCGCGCGACGCATGCGGCACGGCAGGTACAGTAAACACGTGTGGCTTTCTTTGCTCTTGCCCAGTTGAAGATCGAGGATCTCCCTACCAATCAGACGCACTTCAATCACTGGAAATGCCCATTTCGAAGTCGGCGCTTCATTGGCGACGGTCCTCTCATCGTGAATCACGTATGCGTTCCGCATGTCCACGCACGAGCCTTCTTCCTCATGCAAAAAGACGCTTTGCTCAATCAATCGCACGTTGGTTTGGATGACGTCCAAAAATATTCGCTAAAGTACGAATAGTACCTAACATGATACCGCTTTGCAGCGCTTTTGAGAGTGGCAGCAATCATGACGCAGCAGCAGCTTGCGATGAACGCCTGCGGCTGGTGCGGTGAGACGCCATGGACGTATAGCTGCACAATGTGCGACCCGCGGAGAACCAAGCGGTTTTGCGATGACTGCACGAAGCGGTGGCACTCGCGCGGCTTCAGCAAGCAGCACGTGTTGGGCAACCGCGCGGGCGAGACGAGCGAGTTCCACGTCTGGTTCCGCAACTTTCTTGATCGGCCGCCGGCCCATGCGGCGCAGCCGAATGGTAGTGAAAACCTTCAACAGCGGCAGCAGTCCAATGACCGCGACGATACGCATCGAGCTTCATTGTCAGGAACCCCGTCGGAGGTCATTGAGCATCAGATCGACATGGAAGAGACGGCTCCAAGCGCACAGTTTGCAGAAACAGATGAGGTGCTGATCGCTCAAAGCAGCATTCGCGAGAACCACAGTGGCGGCGACGAGTCAACTGCAGACGACGAGACGGATGAGGAGATCGTGCAAGCCTACGAAGAGAAACTGATGCCGCTGAATGAGCTCCTCGCACAGTTCTCAAGTGAAGCGCCGCACCTCGTCGACATGCTCTCCGAGTACATTAACGCTGCGATACGCATCCAGGACGGCATCGTGTGCACCCACTACATGATGTGCACGCAGCTGCCGTGCACAAGTGTCATGACGCACTTCCGCCACAACACGAACAGTGACGAGCCATGCGACGCCGAGTGCCGCCTCGGACTGGAGATCTTCCAGCACATGAAGACGTGCTCGCAGCCCGACTGTCTCTTTTGCATCCGAGGTAACACCCGCTGCAGTATTGAGTCGTTCTCCAATGCTCCGAACTAATAACCTTGTGAACGCATGTCATTCGAACAGTGCGATTGCGCAAAGCGCTGAACAATATCCGCGCGATCGAGTTCCTCGTGATCTCGCAGAAAAAGACGATGAAGCAGTTGCTGCAGGACCACAAGAACGGCGCGAGCGACGCGCGGGCCAACTTCAACTTCTGCAGCACGCAGGTGAAGGACTACGAGCGCAAGCGGCTACAGCTCATCGAGGACGTCGAGGAGATGAACACGACGGTGCTCAACCTGCGCTTGCCGATCTTCAACTTCCCGCGGCCCGTGTGGCACATCAACAACGAGCCGATCATCAAGGTTAGTCCCTTGGTGTTGGTGATTTATCGTCGCCACAAGTGCCTCGTGTGGTAAGTGTAGACTTACGCTGGTCTTGCCTTGCTTCTAACATTTTACACTAGATTGAGCAGATTGAGCCGATGTTTGACTCGGAGCCTGTGGTCGAGCAGCCTCTCGCAGCAAAGGAAGGTCCATTGCCGCAGACCACGGGCACGTTCGAGTTGGAGAGCTCGTCGGACGAAGGTATTAGAGTGATTTCATTCTTTTTCAGTCGTTTTACAGATCTTTGCTACGTTGACTAGCAGTTGCTTTCTGTTCTCGTGTGTGTGTTGATCTATCGACCTTTCGCGACAGTCGAGCAAGCGAACGACAGCAGCGGTGACCTCACTGGCCTGGGCGCCGACTACATCCGCATGCTGCTGAACAAGAAGAAGAGTGACCCACAGGCGCAGCAGAGGTTCGACGAGTCGATAGACCTCGCGTACGCGATCGTCGAGGCCTCGTTCTGCTCGACCGCGAAGGCGCCGCGATGTCTGCTGCAGTGCCAGAAGATCCTCGACCACCTGCAGCACCATTTGGACCTGAAGGTCTGCGAGGACATCATGTGCACGACGGTCGAGTTCCACTTTGCGCACCTGTCTATGTGCAGCGAAGAGCAGGAGAGCGACAAGTGCGAGTACTGTCTGCGAGGTACGTATGTTGAAATTGTAATTTTTGGTGGAAATTGGTTTTGTCATTTTGCCTAACAATGGTTCTTACCATCCTTGTAGTGAAAGAGCGCGAGTTCATGCGCGCGGTGGACATGATGGAGGGCGAGCAGCGCGAGGCGGAGACAAAAGCTCAGGTTGTGATCAACGCCATGGCCGCGTCATTCGCGAACGACTCGCGCGAAGAGCGCGCAGACGCGATCGAGCAGCTCGAGGACGAGCTCGAGCAGGCCGAGGAGTACAAGCGCGACATGACCAAGAAGCTCAGCACGGCGCGGATGAACCTGCGCGAAGTGCGTGAGCGCATGGAGAGGCTCCCGAATCCGGTGGCGACGAGCGTCTTCAAGACGCTGCCGCTGCATTTCATCAAAGTGGCACGAAAAGACCAGAAGGCGCAACCGAAGAAGCGGAGGTAGTAAGTGGTTGGTTTAGAAGGCGAAATGATGTGCTTTTGAGAGCGTGAAGTGGAACGCCTCAGAAGATCGCCAACTTACCATGAGATACCAAAGTACCAACACGATTACGTAAGCGACCTTCTGTTTATATTGCGGATCACCTGGACTCGAAGAGCTCAAGTGAGTAAGTGTTCGTTCTTGAGATAGATGTTGCAAGCAGCGTTCACGTCTCGGTCCATCGTCAGATTGCAGTTCGAATAGCGTTGATTAGGAAATACATGTGTGTTGTGTTTGCTTAGTTGTGATCTTGCGCTCAAGTTGGATCGAATACAAGTTGGGCGTTCGTGAGAGTTCCAGCTCCCAAGTCATGTGTTTCCTGTCTTGCGACTCGTGGAATACCACAGATCTGCTGGTAACAAAAAAACAAAGTGATGTTGGATGTCACTGATACGGCTGTTGTTCTTGCATGTACCACTTTGTAGTCTCTAACTTTGGTACATGAGATATACTTGGGCATGGCTTCACACTGATTACTTGAATAACATTGCTACACTCTTCACGGTAATTAGTGTTAGTTTTCTATTAGCGTTAGTTTATATTTAGTGTTACTAACAGTAATTTAGGTGAAAAAATGTTCTGTTCCAAACTCACACAATACCTTTATATTCTTATATCTTCATAATACGTTTTCCTTTGAAACTACATACCAAAATGAGC
>JAASGT010000918.1:0-13963 GCA_023334315.1 Globisporangium alternatum
CGCCAATCGCAAATTATTGGTTTTATGACGATACGACAATTAACTCGTGCTGTGAAGTGTTTTACAATGCACCTTATTGATTGGCTAAAATCGCGATACGACAATTACCTGAACACGACAATTGACTCGAGGAATACGGTAGTTGATATTTATTCGGTCAACTGCCGTCGATTTACCATTTCTCTAACATTTGTCCTAACATAGATCAATCGGTTTTGACGGGGGACATTTCATTTGTGGACCACATCGCGAAGCGCTCTCTGAAAGGACGTTGACAGATACGGCAGTCAAAAACATCAGCGCATGACTCGCCGATGGCGTCACGGCGTCGCGCATGCACTGCTCTCCATGGTGTTCGATGGCAAAGACGGTATCGAATGAATGCACTTGCACTAGTAGCTCTGTCCCTGATGCAGCTACTTCCGCCTACACGCGGCGCGGCGCTGTCGTTCCAGCCGAGCTTCACGGCTGTGAACTGGTCGCTCGTGTCATCCGATGCGATTTCTGCCGCTCAGACTGCGCTCAGTGCACCCATTGGATGCACGTGCGTCAGCGACAGGTACGTCTTTTAGGCTACGAGCGGCGCTCTTCTGTTGCACGATTGCGTGGACGTGATGCTGACGTTCGCCATTCGCTCGGATGTATCAGTGGAGCGTCGGACTGCTCCTACTTTGAGTGCACATGCGAGTGCGACTTGACCGCGGGCGCGTGTGATCCATTCTGCTGCTGTGATAAAGAGGTACGAATTCACAAACTATGCACCGCACTTGAAACAGTAGCATAACCCATATGTGGCTGCTTTAGTGTTCCGTGGAGCAGATCGCTGCTGCAAGTGCGCAGGGATTGTGCAGCGCAGACAGCGCCACCACATCACCGTCCATCGAATACTGTGCCACGGATCTGACATTTGGCAAGAAGAACGCGGCAGTGAACGCACTCGTGGCAGAGTCGGTGCTTTGCGTCGCCGTGGACAATAACGAGGTCGCAGGTGAGTACTTTGCAGCGGCCTCAGAGGAGCAGATGACCGTGGCGAACGCGTTTCTCAAGAACCCCAAGGTGTACTCATTTGCCAGCTCAATCAACTTCGAGACTAGCGATGCACTCGCAATCTCAGCCAACGCAGCACTGAAGACAGCGTACTTGCCAGGCGACGCGATCCGGATCTTCGCTACGTCAACCAGCAAATCAGTGATCCGCGCGCCCGTGCTCACTGGATTTGGTGCCGCGATCGGCTCGAACGAGTGCTGGGAGCTCAACGTCGTTCGCTTCGGGTTTGCCCAAGAGCCAGCCACGTGTACACGTAAAGCCGTGCAGCTGGAGAACGTCTGTACAGACACTACAGGATTCCTCAGTGCCGCGCTCTTCGTGCAGAACGTGCTCGTCGCCAAATGGCCGAACGTGACGTCTTCTTCTACTGGAAGTGGATCCGAGCTGCTCAGTATCGACGTGGAGGTCGAGAAGTTCGACTATGCGACTGGGACTTCAACGGCCCTTCAAAAGCCGTACCCATCGTACGTATCTAGCCCAGAGTTTGTAAAGAACTCCAACAGCACGAGTGTTGTCTGTCGCGGCGCGCTTCTCCGGCTCGACTACGTCGTATACCACGACAACCAGGGCCACTTGGAGCGCATCAAGGCACATGTCACCATTGGGGACCTCACGAGCACTGTGGCAACAGCAAACAGTAGTGCGGGTCTCGCTATTCCAGTAGATGTGACGCAGACGTTCGGCGTCACGTTTCAAAGCCAGTCAGCGCTCTCGAGCGACGTCGTCTCGCTCGCGAATGGGAACCTGCAGACGTACCAGCGGTCTGGGAACCCAGGCTACTTGCTGCACCTCCCACTGCGCGTCGGCGTCCTCACGACCAATAGCGAGAGCACAGCAGCTACGAAAGGCGTTCAAGTGGTGTCCGAGATGACCGGAGGGCTCCAGATCCCCGGTTTGGGCGACTGCCTGGGCGACTCCAGTGCGCTCATCCCACAGACCATTGGCTTTGGCGAAGACTCGCAGACTTCTTGCTCGCTCGCGCTGTCTGCAGCTGAGTTTCAGGCGCTTTGTACAAGCTCCGAGGCGCTGTTGCCCGTACTCAAGGTGAATTTCACGCACGTGGCGATCTTTGGCAACTCGGACCCGTTTCTGAGCAGCAGCGAGTGGCTCGCGCTCGATTACGACCCGCCAGTGAAGAGCGCCGCGCACTTTAGCGACGCGACTGATCCAGGAACCATCGAGCTCTCATGTTCAGATATAATTACAGGTGTGCACTTTGAGTTCCTCGTCGCTGGCGTCGGGGCCGCGCGCAGTCCGCAGCACAAGATCATCGCGGCGAGGGTGTCCTACTCGAAGGAGACGTGGCGGTTCTGGAAATCTGGATCGGCATCTTCTAATAAGAAGCAGAGCTTCTTGCTGCACACGACCGTGAGCTTCGTGTTCGTGAAGCCCACGGAGCTGGAGCAGCTGATCCCGCCGGCGCCGCCCATCTGGTTCTCGATCCCCAACGACGTTTTCTACCCGTTCATCCTGAACGACGCGTCGTCAGTGGCGACTCAACCGCCCTGGGAGATTCTGGGGTTGCTGTGGCTCGTCAGTGTGCTCTATCTCGTCTGAGCTACTCGTCGTGATCAAGCGCAGTTTCCTCGAAATCGTCGATATCAGCAGTCTTCACCGCTGAGTCACAAGGAATCTCCCTGCGTGTGCCGTCTCTTTGAACAGTGAACATGGATAGACTCACGAAGCTGACGAAGCTCTTCAATACAAGGCACTGGGAGCGCCAGCATTCACCTATGGAGGTTTCAAAGAGCTATGTGAACGCGAGGTTTGAGCTGGCACCCACGTGTGATATGTCAAGACGACGTAGGCGAGTCACCAGTAGGTGAGGTGCGCAAGGGAAGGAGAGCGCAACACAAGTATGTGCTGACGCAGAGTACGCAACGTTATGCACATGAAGTTTTTAGCATACTACGAAATGTAATGCGATCGAAAATACTCATTTCGCCTCATAAAGGTGGCCGCTAGAAGGCGCCGGGTCGCTGTCGCTTCTGCTCTCGCTCGATGGCCTCGTACTTGGACGCGCGCGCGATAAATAGCACCATCTCGATCACCATCATAACGATCGCACCACACAGCCCGACGATAATCCGCTGCATGCATATCAAATAATATATGTCATCACACGTCAGTTGTCAGATACGACACGCACTCTCAGCTACAAGATGACAATGATAAACGCACCGTGGTCTCGTTGTCCGTGAGTGTGCGCGCGAGGATGTACATCGCGACAAACGCAGTGACGCGCGCGGCGATCATGTTGGCGCCAATGGACAAGTGCTGGCGCGCGGACTTCTGGTACTGCTCGAGCTCCACTGCGCTCGACTTGCTCTTGACGTTGCTCACGAGTCGGCCGTAGCGCATCTCTTCGTCCAGACGCAGCAACTTCTTCCTGCGCCTCGCCATAAACGCACTGTGTTCTTTTGATGCAGCGACCAGTTGAACTTCGTCTTGATCGGGAACTGCATTCACGCGCACGCCGCTGTCTTGCTTGAGGAACGACGAGATGGCTGGCGTCGTGGGATCTTTGCTCCGCAACCGCTGCAGCAGTGACGCAGCATGGCGGAGCTGCACTGTCGTGAGTGCAGCATCTCCACCACCCAGCGCACGCAGCTCATCCTTTGTAATTTGCTGCTGCTGCTCTGTGATGAACGCCCGCAACGCGCGCACGCCGTCGCCTTGGAGCTCCACGTTGAACCCCATGCTTGCTTTTGTGTTGAAATGATCGTTCACAATTTCTTCAAAATAGTTTCCACGTTTGCTTAATATGATCAAGTCTAAATCATACATTTGTGATCGTTTGTGCAGCTTATCCAAAATTAAAGCAAACGACGAAGGTGTCGGTGATCATTTTAGTCTTCATTTGCGATTAGTATCGTCGGAGCGCAAAATGCAGCTTGCTTCAGTGGCAATAAATAAGGAGCTGCTGCTTGTGCTATCTATCATGCGAGTGCCCCATACTTGCTCAAAAGGCGACGAGGTTCTGCATCCGCAGGTACGGGTACTTGGCCTCAGCCGCCTTCTCGGCCTTGCGGATACGCGCGCGATACTCCGCCTGGGTCTCGACGGGCGCGGTGGGGCTGCTGCTATCGCTTGCACTGCGTGTCTCGGGCGCGTTTCTGTTGTACGACACTTGACCAAAGCCGTTGTTCCCACCGGGGAGCACCGGACCATTCGATGCGTCTGCATTCGTAGACCCGCTGCGCAGAATCGGTTTCGCTGCTGCTGTTGTTGTCGTCGCTGCTGTGAATGATGCTGTGGTGATGTCCCCAACGTGCGGCGCGACGACTTGGCCCACGACGGAGCCCCTGCTGTTGCTGTCTGGGAACGCTTCGATCGCGTTCGCTGTACTGGAGCAGCACACGACGACCACGACGACGGTCAGCAGGAGCTGCAGGCAAGACGGCTTGCTGGGCGACATGCTGTGTTTTGATATTGGGCGTTGCGTTGGCTCGGGGGCACGTTCGTTCGTTCGTTCGCAAGTGAGCGAGAGCGCAAGTGAGCTCTTTGCGCTTCAGCGGCGGATCGCGAACAGAGCCGCTCGCTGATTTGATTGTGTGACACACAGCAGCTGGGAGACTGGTCGTATTTCCAGTCAAACCCAGAGGTCTGCTGGTTAAAGGTGTGGCGCCGGCTCGTTTCTCGTCAATACGAAGCTTATAACACAGCGCATTGTCTAAAAGGAGTCAGATCACAAAAAACAACTTCTACATCGTTGGTCGCGTAGAATGTCGGCACCGTCGTCGTGCTGGTCGCTACATGCACCCATGTGCCTCCCACTCACTCCAGCGCTTCGTCCCTCCCAGTAAACAGCGAAAGCACTCGCGCAAGGAAGGAAACGTGCAGGCGCGAGCTGTCAACAGCCGCAGCCAGATGGCTGCCTCGTCATCATCCTGGCACACCGGGCACGTCTCTACGGTACAGATGAAGCGGACACGTCCGTATGTAACAACGTACCTGTGGTCTTGGGGATTGAAATGCCAGTCGTCCAGAGCCAAACGCACGGACCACAACAAAGCTGCCATCATATGATATCGGCACTCGATTGGCCGAACCTGTGGACAACAAACACCACATTCGCTCTCGCTCTAATCAAACAGCCTGCTAATCAGTCTATCGACAGAAGCTTCTTCATCCAGATATCCGCTGAACGTCTTGATGTCACTGAGCAGGAAGCAGATGCAGACGACCACGAGACACAACAGGTAGAGCTGGCGGCGCGGGTACCGGTCGATGAGGAACCGCGCCGCGAAGAGCACCGACACAACGGCCACGAGCGCGCATATGAGACCAAAGATGTTGGCGTCCTTGCGTGTGTAGTCCGCGACGGTCTTGGCGATGATCTCTGGGCCGTAGAGCAGCGATGTGTCCACGCAGTTGTTCACGTACGCGAGCAAAATGCCGATGAAGAGCTCCAAGTGCGGACGCGCCATGATTGGCTGCGCGGACGCCTTGCCTAACAAGAAATCAATTGCAACCTCGATGACTCATTCGTACCCGAGCTGGAAGAGCGTAAGGAACGTGCCGCGACTGTCGGAATCGACAGACTCGCTGATGTACATGGGGATGAGCAAGATCGAAAGCCCATTGCCGACACCGGAGAGCAGCCGCTCGATGAAAAGCGTCGTGAAATTCGTGCTGAAGATGCTCGACAGCAGCGCACTAAAGATCGAGCACACACGCAAACAGCGCAGTAGATTTGTGTCCATAGGCGTCAGCCAAGTAGCCACCAACGAGCATTGAGCTGGCGTCGATCAGTGTCGCTGTGTCGCTGATGATCTCTTCCAGCGACGACGACAGTGTAGCTAAGATCCATAGTTTGCAGCTCGTCCTTCGAGAATGCTCCACTTGTGCGTCAAATGCGTGAAAGAAAACCTAGACGCACATTCATTCGCTCACTTATAATATCCAAGAGGATGTCGATTGTCCTAATGTTCATGCATACACCGCAATGACGCAGAGCCAACGCAGTGGCGCTCGTTATCGCTTTGCAGGCACGAGCATTTGAAGGCAGCAGGCACTTTGCCCTTGCTCCGGATTGTGCAGAAAGGCACCAGACGTCAGTCAGCTACTCCAACTTTTCAAGCAACTTTACTCTCCCGAAGTGCAACTTGAAAGACGCTACTTCTTGTTTTCACTATGTCGCCGTCTCCCAGAGCTTGATCTGAGACCTGAAGACGGCGACATAGTAGAAACAAGATGTAGCGTCTTATGCTACTGCAACCTTTTCCACCGAGAGAAGGTTGTCAAATTGTCTCGATTTGCACCACAAACGCGCTCGTCCTCGTCGCACTCGATCGCAACGAAACAAGCATGGCCGCCCCAGCACCTCCATCCACGACGACACCACGCGTGTTCGGCATTGACTTTGTACGTACCACTTGCTCCTTATTACGAACATCACACACGCTGACACGTGTGCGTGTTTCTTGTAGGGCACGCAACGCTCGGTCGTGGCCGAGAGCTCCGGTGACGTGGTGCTCAATGAACTCGGCTCGATGACCACGGCGACGCTCGTGTCGTTCAAGGGCGATGAGCGCCTCATCGGCGAGGCCGCCGTGCTTTCGTCCAGCACCAATCCGCGCAACACGGTCGACTGCCTCAACCTGCTGCTGGGTAAGGACTTTGCGCGCGTGCAGGCGATCACAGACCAGCTCCCAGGCCAGCGCGTCGCGTTCACGCAGGCGGCCGACGGTCAAGTGGTCGCGCAGGTCGATTACCTGGGCGAGACCAAGCAGTTCTCGCTCGAGCAGCTCACGGGCATGCTCTTCGGCAAGCTGGCCGAGCAGATGCAGAAACGCGTGGGTGCGGACGAAGCCATCCACGTGATCGTCGCGGCGCCGTCGGCCTGGACCGAGCGCGAGAAGTCGGCGCTCACGCTCGCGTCCAAGATCCCTGGCATCCCGCGCATCTCGATCATCACGCGTGACGCAGGTGGGCTGCTGTTTGTTATAATAGGTCTTCGAGGTGTGCTGGTGTCTCAATGGATATATATGTGTGTGTTATGACGACAGCCCTGGCTCGCTGCTTCATCCGCAAGCACCCTCTCGAGGCCCCCAAGAGCGCTGAGGATACCACCGATGTGAGCAAGCACATTGCGATCGTGGACATTGGCCACGCGACCACCAGCGTGTCCGTCGTCAAGCTCACACGTGCGTACCTAGCGCCTTACTGCTTGCTCGATGTGGCTCGTGTCGCTAACTGTGCATTTGCTCTTGTGTTGTGATGGTGCAGGCGATGGCGAGACTGTGCTTGCTAGTGAGAGCGACTTATCCCTCGGTGCTGACGTACGTGGTTAATGCCTCTTGCTTCTACATGAGCCTTATATGAGTGTGCGGGCGTGGGATTGACATTCGTCTTTCTATTCTTCCTCGTTTGCCAACTACAGAGTCTCGACCGCCAGCTCTTCTACCACTTCCAGAAGGAGGTGCTCGAAAAGCACCAGCTGAGCGTGGCGCTGCCCACGAAGGAGGGCAAGCGGCTCTTCCAGGCCTGCGAAAAGCTCAAGAAGCTGCTCTCGACCATCGGCGAGGCGGCCGTGACCGTCGAAAACATCGCGCAGGACCGCGACATCTCGATCAAGATCTCGCGTGACCTCTTCGAGCAGCTCTGCGCCGCCGAGAGCGACCGCGTGACGCAGCTGGTGAGCTCTGCGCTAGCGCAAGCTCAAGTCGTCCCTGAAGCAATCGCATCGGTGGAAATTGTCGGTGGCGGCACACGCATCCCGTTCGTGCAGGCGGCGATCCTTAAAGCCTTTAACACGGATTTGCAGACTGGTGCCTCACTGCTGGGTCGCATGCTCGACTCGACGACTGCGATCGCCGTGGGCGCTGCGTTCTCGAGCGACTTGATCGCAACTGAAGCCCCAGAGCAGGAGCTTCAATTGACTGAAACCCAGCAGACGCAGCTGGACGCGTTCATCGCACTTGAGCAGCAGATGTGTGCGCGCGACGTCGAGCTCGCTGCGATCGCGAACGAGCGCAACGCCATCGAGGCGTTTGTGTACGAGATGCGCTCCAAGACGAGTGAGAAGCACGGCGCGAAGATCGACGCGTCGCAGCTGAGTCCGCTGCTGGACGCGGCTGAGGACTGGATCTACTCGGAGGAGTCTGAGCTCGCGACGCTGGCGGTGGTCCAGACCAAGCGCATGGAGATCGAGACGCAGATCCGCGCGGTGTGCAGCGCGTACTTTGCAGCCGTGGACGCCGACGAGAGGGCTTTTGAGGCGCATCTCGAGGAAGAGTCGAAGAAAGCTGAGGCCGAGCGCGCCGCTGACGGAGGGGACGAGGACCACGACACGCGCAAGCTCAAGAAGCCTGAGCGCATGCGCCTCGTGGTGAAGAACAAGGAGGAAGGCAACGAGCTCTTCCGCGACGGCAACTTCCAGCACGCGGCGATGCGTTACGTCAAGGCACTGAGCCACGCGTCCAAGTTCTTTGACCTGAACGACAGCGACCTTGAGGAGGTCAACAAGCTCAAGCTCAGCTTGTACCTCAACCTGGCGCAGTGCTACCTGAAGCTCGAGCTCTGGGGCAAGGCGATCGCGAACTGCAAGGACGCGCTGCACCTCGACCCAGCGAACGTCAAGGCGCTCTATCGCCGTGCACTCGCCTACGAAAAAGAGAAGAGCTTTGATCTGGCGGCCGAGGACGTCAAGGCGGCGCTCAAGATCTCGCACGAGGACAAGGCGATCATTAAGCTCGACGAACGCCTCAAGCTCATCCAGAAGCGCCAGCTGGACAAGGAGAAGAAGATGTGGAGCAAGGCGTTCGCCTAGAGAGACAAGAAGGGAGGATCTGGGAGCCATAGAGAGATGAACAAAGTACCTGTTTCGCGGTTTTGAGCTGCTCATGTTGACAAGTGGGAATGAAATGAGAGAAACTAGCAAAAAAAACGCAAAATGAATACTTATGACCATAATAGTTGCCACGTTCGCTCGTGTACACAGTGGTTTAATGGGCCGCGTCATTGGACACGCTGCACTTGTTGATCCACTTGCGGCGGCGCACCATCGCCAGTGTGAACGCGTTCTTCTGCCACGGACCGGAGAACGTCGGCGCGTAGACCCAGCCGCTGTCGTCGCCCTGCGAGACGTCGAGCGTCCAGCCCTCGGCCGTGAGGTGCGGCGGGCACTTTGGCGCCACCTCTTCGAACGCATCGGACGAGACGTTGGCGTCGTCCACGGCGCTCCAGCGCCTGCGCTCGCCGGCGGTAAGCGTCTCCGTCGTCCACTTCTTCACGATGTGGTACCGCTGGTTCTCCCAGAGCTCAAGCACCTGGTCCACGCGATCGGTGGACACGAGCTTGATGTCGAGGAAGAGGACGCTCTTGCGGTGCTGTTTCTCGAACTCGGTCGCGACGTCCAAATCGTAGGACAGCAGCTCCGAGTGGCGCGTCTCGAGGAACGGCGCGAGCGCAATGTTGGCCGTGCCGAGCAAGTCGTCCTTGTTGAGGCGGTCGAAGTCCATCACTTGGATTTCGAGGCACTTCTCCTTGGGCTTGTCAATCTGGAAGTGAAACACCTCGGGCGGCGCCCACCGTGGGTTGAGCGATGACGAGATCGTCGTGCTCTTCTGCGCGTTGCGGCCGACCTTGAATACCACGTACGGGTCGCTCTTGCCGCCGATGCCCATAAAGCCAAAGTCGCTCGAGGGTAAGTCCTGTGCTCGCACGAGCGTCACCTGCAGCGAAAACATCGTCTTGTGTGGCACGTGTGCAGCTTGCTGGTCAAATACGGAGGATGTTGCGCGCGTTCCGTGAAGAGCTACGCGACGGGTGCGGTGTCAAAGGAGAGCACGAGAGCTGCTGCGTGTAGAGTGAATGGAGATGCAGACGACAGATGCACTGGAGAGTGCTCAAGTGGACTGGTGGTGACACGCGAAGAGCGTGCAGATTGGTCGGCCGTTGCTGTGACGAGTGCTTTTAGCGATCTGCTGCAACCGCTAGAAAAATTGCCCGTGGGTGAAAGTCAGTTTGATTGGTGAAAAATAGATTTACATCTGCTTCTGATTGGCTGTAAATTCTGATTTGTGTGAGTGGTTTCTCTTTATCACGCTGATTTATTTCTCTCTTTTGCTGGAAAGGCGCTCTCTGAATTTGCATATTGGTTTTATCATAGAGGTTTTTTGTGCAAAAATGGCTTACAATGTCTCTTTTTTATTTTTATTTGCATAATATTTGTAGTTGCATAAAAAGTAGAGCTGTCCACAAAATGCGTATCCATTGACGCCCAAGCATGTGGGTTGAAGCAGCGCGCGAGCAAATGAGCACGCAGAACCACGAGAACAACACCTCAAATATCTCTCTGCAGCGCACAAGACGACAATGGACACCCATCCCTTCTACGTATCAGAGCGCTGCTTTTAGAAGTGCCCCTTCTCACGTGACTCTAGTCGCCGCATGACGGTTCTCTTCATTCGTTTGCAGCGCTATCCCAAACAACAAGCTAAGCTCAGTGTATATATATCACTCACTCTGTGTCTGTATGGTACAACATGCAATATAATGAATGCCCGGTCGGTCTCTTGCCTGCGCTCTCGCTCTGTGCGACAAATACGCGCTCAGCGGACTGGCTTGGTCGCCGCATTCTTTTTTCTTTCAACATGCGGAGCGTTTGGCGTCCGCCCGTCATGTCTCTCGCTGGAGGAGCACGATAAGCGCATGGTGCACGGCTCGCAAGCGCTCTTCTGCTGACGGTTGGGCGGCGAACCGAACGCAAACTGGCTTCTGCGACGACGCGTGTGGCGCCCGTCCGTCGCACGCTCAGTTGTGGCCGTACTGGTTGTTATTGCTGCTGTCCGGCAGTGCGCAGTGGTTGATCCACTTGCGCCGCCGCACGGTCGCGAGCGTGTACGCGTCTCTCTCCCAGGGCCCCGCGAACGTCGTGGCGTAGACCCAACCTTCGCTGTCGCCCTGCGACACGTCGAGCGTCCAGCCATCGGCTTGCAAATGCGGCGGACACGTGGGCGCCACCTGCTCGAACGAGTCGGCCGACACGTTGTTGTTCTCGACGGAGCTCCAGCGCCGGCGCTCGGTCGAGCCGCTGATGAACGTGTCGTAGGTCCACTTCCGAATGATGTTGTAGCGCTGGTTCTCCCAGAGCTCGAGCGTCTTCTGCACGCGCTCGTTCGACTTGGTGAGCTTGATCTCGAGAAAGACGACGCTCTTACGGTGTTGCTTGGTGAACTCGGTGGGCACCTCGAGCTTGTACGCGAGCACCTCGGACTGCGTGACGTCGAGAAACGGCGCGAGCGTAATGTAGGCCGTGCCGATGAGGTCGTCCTGGTTGAAGCGGTCGCGGTCGTACACCTTGATGTCGAGGCACTTTGCCTTCGGGCGGTCCACGGTGAAGCGGAAGACCTCGTGCGGCGACCACACGGGGTTGAGAGTCGACGCCACCGTCGTGCTTGTCTCAAGCGCCTCATCCACCTTGAATGTCACGTACGGGTCGCTCTTGCCGCCGAAGCCCATGAAGCCAAAGTCGCTCGCAGCCAGGTCCTGCGCCTTCACGAGCGTCACCTCGAGGTTGTACAGCATGCTTGCAGCCCGGGTGTGTATGTGTGATGTTGCTAATATAGATATCTGTTCTGCTTTCGTCGCGGTGGATTGCGGAATGGAGGAGGTGGGCGTGGGGCCAGTGTGTGAGGCCAGTGTGTTGCTTGCTTCGTGTGTGCTTGTTTTGTGTGCTTGCTTTTGTTTGTTTGTTTGCTTGTTTGTATGGAAAGCAAGCACTCTTCCGCCGCGTCGTACCAGCTGTTTTGGGTGGAACGGTACTCCACAATTGGCAGGCTGAGAAAAATAACGCCTGATTGCGAGATGGAAAGAACTAGCAAGCAAACAATAATATGCTGTCGTGGTGGTCGCGCTTGTGTGGGAGAGCTTTGCGCGCAAATGGATGGCGCTGCGCGCGAGGCGAGTTGTGGGTACGTATGCTTGCTGGTGCTGCGACACAACTGATCACTATGAGGTCGCATTGCTGTTCTCACATGAAGAGGAAGGAACGAAATGATGTGCGCCTGATTTGATAATCAGACTGGCGCCCGACACATTTGCCAATGGATAAATGATGAGCTTCTGAAAGCATTTTGGGTTGACGCTTGCTGCTGCAATTGCTGATGAGTAAGTCAATCCGCGTTTGTGTACCCATCGACATTTCACACATCCACAAATCCAGTCGAGGCGAAACGGAAAAGTGTCCATGCTTGCTTTTCAAGCAATTCCCAACACCTCACCACTCAAAAGAATATGAACTGGAATCACCCCAGTTAAAATAGCTTTCAATTCTAAATCCTGTACTATATGGTATCACATTTAGACAGGAAATGGAATTGGATTACCACAGTTACGCACACAATTCGAAAAAAGAATCGTAGTGATGACACCGCTAGTGTGTTCAGAGCAGATATTTGGTTCAACTTTCGAGATCCCACCTGCATTGCGCGCAACAGATCCGTCAAGGACTTGCTTGTGCACAGTGCTGCGCAACAAACAACAAGCAGACACTCCGCAACTCGCAAGCAAGCACACACAAGCACAGCAACAAGCAAGCCAGCAAGCGAACGAACATGTCATACAACGTGGAAGTGACGCTGCACAAGGCCGCGGACCTCGCGGCGGCCGACCTGAACGGCAAGAGCGACCCGTACGTGGTCTTCACGCTGGGCGAGCACTCGCGCAAGAGCGCCGTGGTGTCCGCCAACCTGAACCCGGTCTGGGAGCCGGCCCCCAAGTTCTGGTTCCTCACAGACGACCCACGCTTCGCCGTGCTCGACGTGCAGGTGTTTGACCACGACCGCTTCACCAAGGACGACCTCATCGGCTCAACGACCATCTCGCTTGGTCAGTTCTTCAACGGCGACGACAATGACAACAACAACGCGGCGGCCGTCGTCAGTGGTGTGCGCATGTATGAGCTCGTGGTGCCCAACTTCTTTGAGCGCCAGAACCGCAAGAGCGTCGTCATGCTCGAGATTAAGATCGACAAGGCGCACGAATAGGACGATAGATTGAACGCACAGAGCAGCAAAATACACACATTCACCATGTCACTATAGTTTTCGTATTGCGTGGCTCTTGAGGCGCTCGTTTTCTCACCACAATGGTTGTAATGGTCGCACTGTTTCTCGAGCGAAACCGCAACGCACGAAGGATCGCAAGCGCGACGTCACTCACAGGAGTGACGTCGGCTGCTGAATGAACGCGCGCAGTTGCTTGTCAAGTGTCGGAACAACAACAGCAGACAGCGAACGGTCGTCTGAGAAATCGAAGAAAGCTATTCTTAGCTGCTTGAATCCGCCAAATGCTCAGAACAGATGCTGACAAGCCTCTTGAAGAGATCGCCGCGCGGATCGGCACGACGCTCACCTCGATGGCCTCCGACATGGAGGAGATCGATAGGTACAACACGACACAACGCCTTTGTGGTTGTGATAACATATCGAAATTCGCTCATGTGCACTCGCTCCTGTGCTCTGTTGTTTACCAGGAACACAACGAGGATCCGGAGCAGCTGCCGTGCACGCCCGCGGGGGTTCGGCACGCCGCAGAGCTCCTGAAACGCACGCTGAGCTCTCAGCTGCGCAGCTTCTCCTTGCGCACATACTGCAGCAGGTCCACGTACGCGCGCTACCACCGGGGCAACCTATCTCGATTTCGTCCACGGAGTAGTTGAATGCCAACTGGAGCGTTGCCGAGCGGGAGCACAACGGATCCATTCATTGTAGTTGAGACTGGGTTTGCTGTGGCAAGTTCTTCAAACGTATCTTGGAAGACCGGGACAAACTCGTCTGCGTGGTGAACTAAGATGTCCTCGCCGTTCGTATCGTGAGCTCGAGTCGAGTAGTTATAGGATCCCTGGAGTAGTATGCGTCCATCAATGAGAGCGAACTGACACAGGCAAGATCAGACTTTACCCTCTAAC
>JAASGT010000919.1:0-13959 GCA_023334315.1 Globisporangium alternatum
AGAAGTCAAATCGAGCTGCGATTTCACCACAAGAATGTCCTAATGACGTTCTCTAACATACTAAAAAAGCTCGTCCGCAAACACAAAACTCGAAACAAAATCCACATAATTCAACTTTTTTTTGCTGTCCTTAACTTTTTGTCGTGCACTGTATGTGGCTTATTAAGTGGAACAGACTTTAACAACCAACAATCAAAGGCGAAACAACATGGGAACGAAACGTGCGTCCCTCTGTCGCTCGCTACGTGCAGTGCCGCCCCTTGACGTCCATGCACCAGTTTGCAGGAGGTGCTCATCTGCGCCTACAGCGCTATACCACTAGCCTCGCTCTTAGAACACGCAGGTGAGAGCTCGTAAAACAATGACGACGCGGCCCATGACGCCCGCGGGCATGCGCGTGACGTCGGCGCTGCAGGTGGCGCCGAGCGCGATCGAGTTCGAGGCCTTCGAGGCGGACACGTGCTACGTGGCGGCGCTCTCCGTGAAGAACACGAGCGACCGCATCTTGCGCTACCGGCTCGTGCCGCCGCCGCACGCGTCGCCCTTCCGCGTGCTCGCGCGGCCCGGCGGCCAGGACCTCGCGCGCACAAGCAACCCGACGGTCAAGGTGCCGCCGGGGCTTAGCGTCAAGTACGACGTGACGTTCCAGGTCAGTGGCGGCTCAGCTGATTATCGCATGCAGGCGCTCTTCCACGACGCACTGCAGCTCAAGGGCGACGACCAGTCGCTCATCGAAGTGCCGCTCATGGCGCGCAGGGCCTGTCCGATCCTCGACGTCGCACCGAGCCTCTGCGACCTGGGACTCGTGGTGCTCGCGCAACGGGCGGCGCAGTTCGTGAGTGTGCGCAACGTCGGCGCGCGTCACGGCCGCTTCGCGATCGAGGTGCTGGACGCCAGTGGCAGTGGCGCGAATGCGATCGTCGTGACGCCGCAGAGTGGGAAGCTGGCGCCGAATGAGGCGCTGAACGTGAAGATCGAGGTCGTCGGTACTGAATTAGGCGTGTTTCGGGGCGTCGTGCGTATTCAAATCGGCGAGTGCAGTGCTAGGGATGACGGTGATGGTGACAGTGAAGCTGACCCAGCGACTGGCGGTCGTGATGCGAGCGCAGCGTACCAGGTGGAGAAAATCGTGGATGTCTGTGGGAAAGTCGTTGAGCACAACGTCGAGCTGGTGCTAAAGAACGGGCTCGCCCCAGTGAAGAACCTGTACTTTGGCTCCATGTTCGCCGGCGAGAGCAAAGTCATCGAGACCGTGCTGCGCAACAACGGTCCTCTGCCGTTGTTCTTCAAGACGACGCTGACGTTTGGAGGAAGCGGTGGTAGTGGAAGTACTGGAAGTGCTGGTGCTGCTAGTAGTGTGAGTCTCAGTGGGGATGAGGAGCGCGAAGCCTACGAGCGGCGAAAGGAGCTTCAAGTGTCGCCAGCAGAAGGCCGCGTTGAGCCATTTGCTCAGCTTCTCGTGACCTTTACGTACCATCCGCGAGGCGTGGACCTAACGAAACTCAAGCAGCTGGAAGCCAAATACCGCCAGTCGCTCGCTTACGACGAGAACAACAACAACGGCAGCAGCAGTGAGGCAGGGTCTGCGCTACCGCCGCCTCCCATTGCGCTCAACGCGTTCGTTTCGATCCAGTGCGTCGACTTGCAATCCCAGAATCTGACTTTCGAGGCCACTGGCAAGGCGTTTCTGCCAAAAATCGAGCTCTCTCCGTTGTCCACGTTGGATTTCGGAGACGTGAAGAGCCACGACCGCGTCGACATGCTCCTCTCGCTCAAGAACCTCTCAGGACTCCCTGTTCAGTTCTTGGTTCCGAAGATCGCGCATTTTTTCATAAAGCCAAACGCTGGAAGACTGGACGTGCTGCAGTCGCAAAGTCTCGTCGCAAGCTTCGCTCCAACGCAGCTGGGCACATTCCAGAGTTCCATGGAGCTCTCGATCAACAAAGACGTACTGATGGTGCCGATCCACGTCAAAGGTCGAGCTGCGGTGGTTGGAGACGTGACCAGCAAGCCGATCATCGGAGGCATCAATGCGCTACCCAAGGATTTCGCGCCGCAGTACAAGTTTTTGCTACCAGACGAGGCAAAGCGGACGAAAGGCAAGCTGGAGCGAAAGTTCAACCGCATGGCGCCGTACGAACTCGCAGCTCTCAACGGCACTGCAGCGATCGACGAGTACGAATTCGAAGGAACGAACAACACGCACCTGACGTACTGTGTGAAAGAACTGGCGAAGCGAGCGGATCACAAAGCCGGGTATCACGAGTACCTCGCTACGTGTCGGCTCCAGCGAGAGGGCAAACAGCGAAGAAAGTCGACAACGGGAGTGAAACACGACATCTCGAATGCGCGGAACGGCAACAACAACAATAATCATGAGAATGAGGACGACTCTGGCATGCCTGGTGGCTCGAGAGAAGACAAGAACCTCGGCATGGATCTCCAAGGTGGTGTTCAGCCGCGGATGCTCCGACTCCCTCCTGAGCTAAAGCAGCAGTCGGATTCGCTTTGGCTCAACCAAACGGGAGCGAATGGAGCTGGGAGCAAGTCGAAGACGTTCTTCGACGACACAAAGTTCGTGAAGAAGAAGTTCAAGCCACAGCCTGCTACACAGGCAGAGATCGCCGAGTGTGCGTTGAACCTCGACTACGACCAGCTCGAACAGGTGCTCTCCGGTCCAAAGACGCTGCACTTTGGGAAGCTCAGCGTGAACGGCACGGCGAAGAGAAGCCTGAGCGTTCAGAACAATCTCGCTCAGAACGTGTTTGTCAGTCTGCACCTGCGCGACGAAGATCATCTCGAAGAGCTCGCTGCGCACACGCAGCTCAAGTCCCAAGTGGTGCCTCCTCGCACTCTCGCGGGCTTTGACCTCGTCTTCAGTTCTGATAAAGAGCAGTTTTTCCAGAAGCAACTCGGGTTTTCGATCAACGGGGTCCACAAGCGCGAGATCACGGTGGTTGCAGAGGTCGCGCCGATCGTGGTCGAGTTGTCGACTGGCGAGCTGCAGTTTGAGTTCAGCTACATGAACATGAGTCCGTCGATGATGCTCGAGGTTGCGCTGACCAACACGAGCGGCTCGGTGGCTCCATTCCAGTGGACTTTGATGAAGTCGCAGGCGCCGAGCCGCCCTGACTCGTCGAAAAGCAACTCGACTGTCGCAACAACAACGCTGGAGAAGAGCAGTTCAGCAGTATCAATCGGGGCTGCTGCTACGAAACCCATCTTTGATATGCTTCCTCCAAGTGGCTCGCTCGGTGCGAACGCAACAGTCGTTTGTCAAGTCGTGTACACGCCACCAGTCGCAGGGATTGTGCTTCAGAATTACTCAATGATACCTGACAAAGGCGGACGTGGGTCTTGGATCACGAGCTCTTTCCTGCTCGACATCACTGGTGGAAAGAAATCGACGCTCGAGTGCAAAGCGCTGATCCAGGAGCTCAAAGTCACTGCGAAGGAGAAGAAGGTCGACTTCGGAACCATTTCGGTCGGCATCGAGAAGGAGAAGAAGATCACGCTGACAAACTTGACCAACGATGCCGCTTCGTTCAGCAGCAGCAGCTCGTGGGCGACATTCTATGCGAGTATCGAACCAACGAACGTCGCTGCTTCATTGGGGCTCTCACTGTCGCCTTCCGTTGGCACAATCTTGAGTCAGGAATCTGCAGAAATCGTCGTGAAAATGTTCCCGCACAAACCGGTCGTGCTGGATGGCAGCGTCATGCTACACATTCAGATCCGCAGCGGCAAGAGCCTAAAGATCCCGATCAACGCGACAGTGCTCGTCCCAGAAGTGTTCATCACGCCGCAGAGTGTCATCGGCTTTGGCGATGTCGTGCTGGGCGTTTCTGTGCCGCGTGTGGTGGCGCTGGAGAACCGCAGCACGATCCCTGCGAGTCTCTTTTTGGACCTCGAGAGTGCTCTGAGTGACGAGTTTGCCGTCGTGATGCCACCAAAGCTGCTTGCGCGTCTCGAAGACGTCAGCAGCGTGTTCATTCCGATCATGAGTTCAAAAGAGAAAGAGTCATCTAGTTTAGAGAATGACACCTCGGCTGGGGAATCAGCGGAGTCCGAGGCCGACGCGCTTTGTTCCAGGTGGCAGATCTGCATCCCTCCGAACACGACCGTGTCGTTCCATTTGACGTTCACACCGAAAAAACAAGGCTCGCATGACCAGGTGCTTCCGATCCAGATCTCAGGAGTGAGCAACACGAGCGCGATTGCTCGCCCCGAGTCGCTGACAAGGAAGATCACGGCGACTGCGATTCCACCGCGACTTCTCTTCTCAAGCGCCGTGCTGAACTTTCATCGCTGCGTGATCACAAGAGAAGGCATTCGCAAGGTACCGTACACAAAGTTTCTCGTACTCACGAACAACGACACGAAGAGCGTTAAGTGGCAGATCGACACTGCCCAGCTGAAGCAGATCCAGATGGCGAATCCTGCAGCGTCAAAACGCGCGGGTCACACGACCTCTGCCTCTGCTTCGTCTGTGATTTTCCATCTTGCACCGGAGAAAGGTGAGCTCGCGCCGGGAGAAGAAGTCAAGATTCGAGTGAGTTTCTTGCCGCTGGAGGCCGTTGAGTACGTGGAAGAGGAGATCCCGTTGCTGCTGGATGACCAGTTCTACATCCACCTGAGCGTCAAGGGCGAAGGGATTCATCCGCACCTGTCGTTCAGTGAGAATAAGCTCGTGCTGCCCACAGTCCCACTAGGAATCGTCTCGAGAGCGAAGCTTTTCGTCCAGAGCACCGGCTACGATCACTTGGACCTGACGTATCGAATCCCACTGGACTTGGCCAAGGCGCCAGTTACGCTGCACTTTCCGAAGGGGAAGATCCTGAGCATGGCGTGTCCGAAGATCCCAGTCGAAGTCCGCTTTTGCAGCAAGAAGAGCGTTGCGTTCAACGCCCGGATCGAGTTCTTCGACATTGACGGCAACATTTTCTATCTCCCCATTGCAGGGTGCACCGAGAACTGTCTCCTGACAAACTACCAGTTTCTCCACACACATCGCATTGGAAGAGACGGCGAATCTTCTCCGTCAGGAAGCGAGGACACTCATTCCGCATCAGGAGCGTTGGTGAGTGGTGAACGAGCGACGCAGACCTTGAAGAGGCCGAATACGGTGGATACGTCGGCAAAGTTCGAGTTTTACACCCACAACTCGATGCGGTTCCCAATTTACTTGCTCCCGAGCAAGCAGGTGGAGGCGGAGCTTCAGAAAGAGAAGCTGCGACAGGACCACGGCGCGGCTCAGTCGCAGCAGGCGAACGGATTCATCGAAGTGGACGCGTCAGCAAGCGTAGCCGACGACAGTGCGATTCTGGGAAGCTCGCTGGCGCTGCTCCATGGCGTATCATCTAGCAGCGAAATGCTGTCCGCAGCCATGCAGTTCAGTGACATGGAGGTCGCGTTCCTGCTTCAGTACCTCAACACGAACTTTCTGTGGAACCCAGTGGCGAAGTTCCCATCTGACTTTGCTGACACGTGGGGGAAGCCTCTGTATGAGTTGCTGGAGATGGTCTGCACGAAGAAACCAAACGGCGGGGGCGTGATGCCGGCTGTGAAGGCGGGAAAAGGAAGCGGCGGTGGCGCTGGGATCCAACCGTCGAAGAAAGATCTGCTTGCGCACTACACGTCACAGTACACAGAGCTCCTGAAGTTTCTCAAGTCGTACGGAGCGATGCTGCACGATGTCCCACCCGAGCATCTGCTGAACCAGGAGTTCTACATCCGCGCTTGTGAGGATCCGCGGGCGGATCCGTCGATCTTGTCATCACCAGGGCTTGCAGGCATGCGCTTCCTGCACCGAAGGCACGTCCTTGAACGAGAATGGCGGAATGTCTGCTCGAATGCGTGGATGAAAGTGCTCTATCAGGTCATCAAGTGCTTTCTGCTGTATCGGATCACAGCAAAGGGCTACATCCAGCAGCAGCAAACACTGCAGCAACAGCACAGCACATCGGAGATCGTGCCGCGAGCGTGCCAGGGAAGCAATCTTTATAGTGAAGCTGAAATGGTGATCGTGCAGTGGATCTGCGACAACGTGAGGAATCAGCAGCAATCGCCAGGCAGTAGACCAGGGAATAGCGTGGAAGCGCATCTTCTTGATGTGCGTCGAGACTTGCTCGATGGGAAATTCCTGTTTCACTTGGTGGCGTCGCACATTCCGACACTCACGACCGAGCAAAGCGAGTACCAGTGCTTTCGACTGGACTTAGCAGTACGCAAGCGCCCCCACTCGGACTCCCAGCTCCACAGCAATGCGCAAATTCTTTTGCAAACGCTGTCGTCATTTGGCGTGGACTTTGGAATCGACCCCGCGACGTTCTTGCTCAACATGAGCGCTCGTGAGATGGTTGTGCTGCTTCTGCACTTGTATCAAACGTTGCCGCAGTTCATCCCCAAAGCAACGATCGAGTTCAAAGGCGTGCTCGGACAAGTGATCGAGAAGAGCATCGAGCTGAAGAACCCCAGTGCTCGTGCGCTACGGTACCAAGTGTTTCTCGATGGAACAGACTCTGGCACGGGAAATGGAGGTAGTGGTAACAACAGCACGTTCAGCATTGAGTCGAACTCTGTGGTTCTGGAACCGGGAAAGACCGAAGCGTTCGTTGTGACGTTCCGACCGCGCTTTTCTCGGAAAGTGACTGCACGGCTCGTGTTCCAGTCTATTCGAGAGCCTTCGTTGTCCAGGTCGTCGTCTGGAGCGACGATGGTGTTCCTGCTGGAGTCGAACATCGTGTCGCGAAAACCCGTGCGAGTGATTCAGATTGAAACGAACACGTACGAGAAGAAAATCGAGGAGCTCGTGATCGAAAATCAGTTTCCCGCACAAGCTGCGTACCGATTGTCCATGACGCAGCAGCAGCAACAACAAGGTGCAGTGAATTGTTTCAGCGTGCCTCTTGGTGGCCCAGGGGCGTCGTCAGTCTCTCAGAATCCTGGAGTTGGGCAATCACGAAAGAAATCAGTCCAAGGAAAAGAGAAAGACCGACCGAATGGGGCGATGGCACCGCTTTCGTTAGCGAATTCAAGCTCATCACTAGCCAGCGCCCCAGCGTCGACAAACTCCATGTCGAAAAAGAACGTTTTCCAGATGAGCAAAGGTCGCGACGACACGGGCTTCAGCTGGTGCATGTGTGCGCAGCAGCCGTTCTTCCTGCCCGAGTTCGGCAGCAGCGGGTCGACAGCGAGCAGCAGCAGCGATCTCGGCCCACAGATGCAATCGCTGGCGGGTCTTGGGGTCATCAACATTCGCAATCAGGGCTCTGCGACCGTGAAGCTGGAGTTCTTGCCCCTGCTCCCGGGAACGTACAAGTGCCAGTTGCTCTTCCTCGACGAGAAGATTGGCGAGTTCATGTACGAAATCCACGCCGTTGCACACCTGCCTGCAAGTCTCGACACGCTGAAGTTCCAGTGCGAGACCGTCTCTGGCGCAACTGGCGCAACGACGAGTGGGGCAAACCGATTCCATTTCCTACGTGAGCTAGTCGTTCCGGTGAAGAACCCACTGCTATCCCGAGCGCTGGTCAGCTACGTCGAGCGTGCGAGTGGTCATCTGAAGACGAGGCTCAAAGAAGGACTCAAGAGATGTGAAGAAGCCCACCACACGAGCTTTCAAGCTGAACTCAACTCGCCATTCTTCACATCCGTGCACCAAGAAATGACACTGAGCAGCACAGCAACGGCTTCCAAGATCCAACGAGGCAGTACGTCTTCGCTGATGCCTGACGCTGAGCCAGCGACATCACGAACTGACCAATTCTCAACCGCAGATCGCAGTGGCGGTGGCTCGAAAGGGCCAGCGAAAGCAAACCAAGCACGCTTGCTAACACCTCGGTCCAATAACACTATTGTACTATCACCGAATGCTGTTCTCATCGATTTCCAGCCGAAAGGAGCGGGCGTCTACACCTGTAAGCTGCTATTGCGCTCGCACCACACAATCTGTGGAAGTAACGATCTGCGAGTCTACGACCTCGAGGCGAAAGTGAAGGAACCGAACGTGAAGACGCTGCTTGAGTTTGCAGCGCCCGCCAGGCACAGCATTGTTCAGGAGATCCCGCTCTCGAACCCATCTGACTCGCCATGGTCGCTCAAGGCATCATTCAGCAGCAGCGGCGGTAGCAGTGGCGGCGGGAGCATGTTCTCGGGGCCGTCAACGCTGCTAGTTCCAGCGAAGAAAGCCGTGAGCTACCCGCTGACGTTCTCGCCAAAGTGGATCTCAAACGAGAAGAGCAGCTTTATGCTCATGAACCCCTTGACGCAGCAACAATTCGAGTTTGAACTGAGTGGCTACGGTGAAGAGCCTTTGGCGCAGGATCACGTTGTGATCTCCTGCCAGGCTCGGACGAGCGTTGTGCATGAGTTCGAGGTCGTGAGCTTCAAGGCGGACCCACATGGTGCGCAGCACTACAAGGTAGAGTCGGATCTGCGAGATGTGAAGGGAGCGCCGACCACCAGTGTACCGAGTGGTGGCGGGGCGAGTGTGAAGTACCCGTTGACATTCAGTCCGATCGTGAGTGGGACGTACTTTGGTTCAATCACGTTCACAAACGAAGCGACAAAGGAGTACATCTGGTACACCATCGAGGCAAATGTAAGCCCGCCTGAGCCAGAGACGACTCTCGATATGCGCGCAGTTGTACGTGGAGCGATCGGAGTCGAGATCAGCTTGGCGAACCCTCTCGACCACGCTGTGACCTTTGCCATCGAGCTGCAGGGCGAAGGGCTGCTCGGGCCAACGACGTTCTCACTCGAAGCTCATGAGTCGGGAGTGTACGAGCTTGTGTACTCACCTTTGATGGTAACAGACAGTGTGGACGACTCCGTCGTACAAGACGGGGCAGTTTTGTTCTCGAACGACGAGATCGGACAGTTCTGGTATCGACTGCAGCTCGCGGCAACACCAGCGCCAGTGCAGGAGATGAAAGACATGTGCTGCGCAGTCGGTGATGTGTGTTCGCAGCCAATTCTTCTGCAGAACCCAAGCGAGAAAGATCTCTTGCTACATTACAGAGTCACGAACACGCGCAACTTTTCCATCAAAGGTGGCGGTGGTGGTGACACGGAACCGACCATTTCGGTTGGAAAAGGTCACGGCGGATCGCATTCGCTTCCTCCTCGCGTGATTCTGCCACCATTCGGCCAAGCAACTGTAGTTATCGAGTACACCCCGTCGTCGCTGTCTGATTACGAGTCCACAAGCATCGTGTTCTACGAGCCAGAGGTTGTGAGCGACTGGGAGTTCGTCGTGAAAGGAATTGGGAAGGCGCCGAGCGTGATGAAGCCCATCCTGGTCTCTGCAAAGGTCCACGAAGCCGCTTCGACGCTGTTCACGTTCAAGAACCCATTCGCAGACACGCTGCGAGTGGAAGTGAAGCTCGTGATTGAAGAGAACGAAGAGCGAGTAGGAGGGAAACGACCTGGCGGCGGAGCGAGAGGAGAAAATGGGCAGGTGTTTGACATCCTGCTCAAGAAGAGTCGCGTTCAGATGGAGAGCTTCGGCCACTTGCAAGTGCCGATCTCGTTCATCCCGCAGTTTGTATGCGAGGCGCGCGCGGAGATTGTCATTCGCGGCAGCGAGGACTACGGCGAACTCGAGTGGCGGTACCCGATCCACGGCATTGCCGAAGCCCCGCTGCATCCACGACCGTTCACATTCGCATGTCAAGCGAGAGATTCGATGGAGAAAAAGATTTTGTGCGAGTTACTCGCAGCTCCGCCAGACATGGTGCCGTCGGAAGAAGTGTTCACCGTGGAGCTAGACATCCCCACTGAGCGTTTCGGTGCGTTGGCATCGGCAGCTTCTATTGAGCGGTCTCTGAGCGTCAGTGCGCTTCCGGTGGAAGACGACACGGCGCAGAATGCGTCGATCTTTCTGCCGTACCACGTGCGATTCGATCCGCTGCGGTCGCATCGCGGGTCCATCTACCTGCTAGTGAAGAAGAAGAGCGGCGGGTTCTGGCGCTTTGAGGTCGTCCTCGACGTCAGCGACCCTCCCATTGATGACATGATCACGATCGAGTCGAATTTGAACCAGACGTCGTCCATCACGTTCCAGTTGCGAAACCAGTTCCGCCAGTCGGCGCGTTTCCTCGCCGAGTTCTCGGCAGGTTCGTCCAGCGCATTCACGGTCTACCCTGCCGAGGGCTCGCTGCCTCCCTATGGAAGTGACGACGGGATGCCGTTCGTCGTATCATTCACTCCCACAGGGTACGGAAAGATGCAGTCGGGACAGCTGGTGATCCTCACCGAGGAGATGCAGTGGACGTTCAACATCAAAGGCACGTACCCAGACGCGAGCAGCAGCAAAAGCAGCGGCCCAAACAGCAGTCTCAGCTCAAGCGCGTCACGGTATCGACTCGGCATTTCGAACGAAGCCAGCCCGAATTCTGGCTCAACCAACCACAGTCCTTCTGGGTCACCAGTGCAGTCAGGTAGCCCGAAAGGAGGCAAGAGCATCGGCGAGAATAAGTCGCGATCCAAGTAAAAAAGGGACCACGTGATCATAGGGCAAGGTGAAACAGCTCAGTCGCTGACAGCTTATGTTTAGACAGGAAATATTTCTGTCAACTTCAAACACTTGACTGACCCTTGCTGACTGGACGGACTCGCTGGCTTTTGTCTGCAAGTGCTGACGCCCAAACCCGTCGTCTGGCTACTCGTCGTCGGCCTCTTGGAAGCCGCTGCTGTCACATGGAAACACCAGACAAGACTTGATGAGAAGGGGTGAGTGATTGCAAGAGCCTCGCTACCAGTAGCAGATCAGACCGCGTCGGTCGCCTATAAATATGCGAGACTGTTGTGCTGCGTTCGCTCTTTCAAGTGCAGTTTGACAACTCGGAGCGGACGTCTGGAGTCAGTCAGTTTTGGTATTTCGGCGCGAGCGACAAGCGAACGAAGGACAAGACAAGCTAGGCAACGACAGAAAGGCGAGGTACCGAGCGCAATCGCGTCGACATCTGGAAGGCAGTGAAGAAGCAAAAGCATGGGCGCCCCCAATACCAACGGTGTCTGGGTGCACGTGAAATGGCGTCTCCAGGTGCTCAAGATCTGCGCATTTCTCATGGGGATGTCGTTCCTGGATCTGCGTGACCTCTGGTACAAGATCACGTGGGTCGGTCCGTACGACTCGTTCGCGTTCAATGCGGGCAGTCGCGGCACGCTGCTTCCGGCGCCGCTGGCCATGGACATGACGGTCCCGCCGTCGCTCAACCAGAGCGAGTGGACGTCTGGGTGGCCGTCGTACTTCTCTCGCTGCGAGACGCTCACGCCGTTCTGCTCGCCCGGGAGCACGTTCTTCCTCAACGCCATGGGCACGAACTGCCAAGTGGGCGTGCTGAACGAGATGAAAGTGCTGCCACGGCTCGTGATGACGAGCAACGTACGTTCAGACTCGATGGCGTGGGGCGCCTGCCAGCTGCTGTTCGACCACCGCAAGCCCGGGATCTGCCAGCAGCACATCGTGAGCAAGTTCCTCGAGCGGTACCACATGCGCGTCGAGCCGGTGCCGCGCGAGTGGATCGCGCAAGAGGGTAGCGCTGCTGAGGCCGAGTTGCTGAGGTTCCTGGAGCTCATCGCGATGAGCCACCCGAAGTGGAAGCTCATTTGCACGGGCGGCTTTGACTACACGGAGCCCGGACGGTACTACCCGAAGATCTTTGGTTGCGCGAGCCCGAACCTCTTCCGCGCCGAGTACGTGGGCGTGTACGCGAAGGAGATCTACCGGCTGCAGTTCGACAAGGCGTGGCTCACGGCCATCGACATTGTCTCATTCGTGGGCATCCAGTACAACATCCGGCAGAACACGATCAACTACTTCGACATGGACGAGGAGACGGTGACGAGCCCGACGGACGGCTCGACGTCCGTTGCGATCTCGGTCACGGAGACGACGGCCAACAACTTTGTGTCGAGCGGCTTGCTGTACGTGCTCATGATCATCATCGACATCCTGCTGCTGCTCTCGCAGATGTACACGGGACTGGAGCTCGTGACCGAGTGGATCATCCCCGTGATGCGCAAGCAGGACGAGAAGCAGTTTGAGGAGGAGCTGCAGGAGCGCCTGGGCACCGACGCGCCTTCACCGCAAATTAACTCCGAGGACGTGTCGTTCTCCAAGGAGGAGTACACGTCGGCTCTCTCCACATCGCTGTACCGAAACAACATCATCGTGCTGCTCACGGTCATCAGCCAGCTCATTTCGTGGGGGATCATCATCCCGAACTCGGTCATCTGGACCTGGAGTCTGTCGAACAGCGCCAAGCTACAGGCGTTCCTGGGCAGCCTGCGCCTCTGGACGTTGATACTGATTGGCGCAAACGCGCTCTGGGACGTCGTTGTATTCTTCTTCGAGGGCCCCGCGTATTACTTTGCGCGTGCGACGTACGTGACGTCGTTCGAAGTGATGGCCGTCGGCGCCATCTGCGCCTACAGCAAGAGCGCGGACGTGATGGCAATCTCCGAGATCAAATTCGACATCGAGCACCAGCGCGTGAACGACGTCTTCTCATTCGCGGGCTTCGTTGCGCACGGTAACACGTTCAACGAGGACCTGGACTACTCGCCCAACTCGCGCGCGCACCTGCTTAGCGTCATGTACATGCCACTGATCACGATCGTATGCTGGAGCATCTTCGGCGTCTTCCTCTGGCTCCTCGTCAAGCTCGTAATCTATTGGCTTTTGGCCCTGCCCGTCGTGGCAAGCTGGATCTACAATGTGAAGAAGTCCATGGGCGCCGGTGCGCCTTCGGTGTCTGGCACGCTCCAGCAACTCAACCGTAGGAAGCTCATGAACTCGGCACACATACAGGACCCGGCGGAGCGCCTGTACAAGCGCGTTGAGCTCGAGCACATACTCAACATCCCCATGCGCGCGCGCAGCCTTATCCGCGCGACGCTGAGCATGCAGAAGGTGGTGCGCGGCGAGGTGGTCATCCGCCCCCCCGTGCACCTGGACTTTGGCGTGCTCATCCGCGACCGCGTCGTCACGGCGCGCACGGGCTTCCGCTCCACGATGCGCTCGATGATGCAGTTGTCGCCACCGCCAGTCTCGAAATCGACACGCATCATCACGATGGCGGCCATCAACGCGACCGACTTTGCGGATCTAGGGGAACTCAAGAACCAACACCGTCCCCAGACGCCCGAGAAGCAAACAGCGGCAAAGCGGAGCAGCGCGCTTGGGGGTAAATCCTATGCCGCCGTGTACGCAGCAGAAGAGTAATAGAGTGAGCGGTTGATGAAAAGAGAAAGAGAGATAAGAGAACGAGCTGCGGTTCATTCATTCATGGACCACGGATGCCGAGCGTGTGGGGCTCGGAAATATGCTCAATGTTCCCATGCTTGCAACACAGCCTCATCTGAGCGGCGCTGAGAAGGCAGAATTTGGTGCGCTATGAGGCAATCAGGCAGCCTGCCAGTACACCTGGCGTGCTTGTCCGTGATCACGTCGTCACGGTGTTCAAGGGCTTCCGCTCTACCTGCGCCCGATGATGCTCTTGCTACCGACAGCCTCAACTCCACGCGCATCGTCACCATGGTGATCATCAACGCGGCTACTTCGTGGATCTGGATGAGCGTTGGAATCAGCAAGTCTCAAACGCTACGCTGCACCGACGTTTACGAAGCGGAATACTAGTAACAAAGTCAATAGAAAGGAATGGTAGATATACAGAAGAGGGCACAAAGAATCGAACTGAAGCTTCAGTTTTCATTACTACAACCTCAGCATTTCGCCAAGCCTTTAATGATCTTATAGCCGCTCCCAGTATAACTATAGTCCGCGTCATGACTGAATGGTTTTGTTTGAGGACCCATATCTCGGCCAAAAGTTAACATTTTTTAGCAAGAAAAAAACGACCAAAATTTCTTGGATCTCTTGGATGTTTTGTACGAATTCGCGTGTCGGGAGCTGCTCTTGTTGAAAGACTAGAGAGTTGTAAAGACTACAAT
>JAASGT010000092.1:0-51456 GCA_023334315.1 Globisporangium alternatum
ACAAGCTCATGCACACGCTCAGGCTCAGGCCCACGCACAAGCCCAGGCTCATGCGCAATCGCAAGCCTTTGCACAAGCGCAAGCCCAAGTGCTGCTCAAGGCACAACACCAAGCTGTGGCGCACGCTCAAGAGCTCTTGAATGCACAGGCACAAGCTCAAGCTCAGGCGCATGCCCAGGCTCAAGCACACGCTCAGGCCCAAGCCCAAGTGCAGGCCCACGCACACGCTCAAGCTCAGGCGCTCGCTCAGGCTCAGGCTCAAGCCCAGGCACACGCCCTTCTACAGGCACAGGCACAGGTCCACGACGATATGCTGACCGCAGCAGAGGTACACGAGAGCGAGGCGTTGCTGGACAGCGCCATCGAGAGCACGATGGGCGATGATTTTCCTGGAACTCCACAGCCGCCGGCGAAGTTCGAAGAGACGACGACGCTGGAGTCGATTCGGAGGAGAATGGCACAGTTTGCCGAAGAGCGCGACTGGAACCAGGTAATGAATGGCATTGTGTGTCTTCGTGACGGTCACTGGATCACATCAATAGGCAGTGAGAGGCTAACGTCGATTCATGTGTTGTTATAGTTCCACACACCACGCAACTTGGTGCTCGCGCTCACGGGGGAAGTGGGCGAGCTCTGCGAGATCTTCCAGTGGAGAGGCGACAGCAGTTCCGTCAATGGTGCGTCCAATGAAAAGAGCTATACACATAGCTATTCACATGTATGAACCGCTGGGGTCTGACTAAACCATGCTCTTCTTGCCGTGGGGATTGGACAGAGTGGACACCAGAAGAGAAAGTTCACTTGGGCGAAGAGCTCAGTGACGTACTGCTCTACCTCGTGCGGCTCGCAGGTACGTTCGCTTTGTGGTAGAGGGCGGAGAATAAGAGCTCTTGCTAGAGATGCTCTTTTTTGCTATGTGCTTACTAACTGGACATCACTTGTACTGTTTGTTTGTAGACCAATGCAACGTGGATCTTCCGACGGCCGTACACGACAAGATGCTCAAGAACGCGCGCAAGTACCCCGCGGAGCTCGTGAAGGGCTCCTCGAAGAAGTACAATGAGTACAAGCGCCAGCGACTGGACACGGTGGACGGAGCCAACGGCAACGCGCACTCGACGACGGACACTAGCAGCGATAACGGCACCAGCAGTGAGTCCGCACTCATCTGAGGAGGGACTGAAGAACATTGTGGTGATGGCTGAGAACATAAGCGTGAATGCAGTGGGGTCGTTTGTTGTTTATTGAAGGGCTGCGTTGGTGTGCACGCGTCTGGGGCGTCCTTGTTTGTTTATGCTTTGAGCTGACCGGCATGCGGAGCTGGAGCTTCTCAATGCAGCTTGGTGTTCTGGCACCGGTGTACATCTTCGGCTCGGGAAGCAGTCAGGCTCGGTTCGGTGGTTTGCGTGTCGAACTCCTCAAACGAGTTCACACATCTGCAGCAGCGAGCATCGACAGACTGACACTCGAGCAAAAGACTTGTCGAAGAACTGATGATGAAGCCGCGTCAAGACATATAAGCAGTTGATGCATTACTTTTCAAAATTGATTGGCTCGTTCAGGAGTTCCGCTCGAAGATCATTGACTGCGCTTGGCTCTTCAACGACGGGACGGATGGCTACATGTGTCTGCTTGCGTTGCTGTATGTATGTTCGCAGGAACCCACCCACTTCAACGGTTGAACGTCGTACTCTTACAAGAAGTCCTCGACGTAGATGCTGTCAGCGCGCGGACAGAGCTTCATGGACTGGCGGCGCACCAGTCGCTGCTGCGACGCGTGTCCGTCCTGCTGCGCTTGCGACGAGGAAGATGGCGGTGGTGAGTCGGACAACGAGCTGCCTCTGCCATTCAGAGAAAAACTCGCAGCAGGCGCTGATGTCAAAGACGACGAGGATGACGATGACGAAGTAGTTTTCTCCGCTGTTGCCGCCTGAGCTTTGCTCTCGAGCGCTGCAGCATCCTCAAAGTACGCCTCCACGACGAACGCCACCACGAGACTGAGCACCATCACGACGCCGATGATGTAGAAACTGATAAAGTAGATGCGGCTCCACTTGCTCGTGACCGTCTCAGCGCCTTCCATCGTCACGTACCACTGCATAGCCCACCATTACAATTTGTTAGCAATGAGTGTCTTCGTGGTTCAAGCACATTCCGAGTCCACACATCACTTTGCTTACATTGTTGACGATGAGCAGCTCAAAGAGCGTGACCAGCGATGACGCAAAGTCGTTGAAGTTGTTGCTGTAGTAGTTGGCCGTGCCGTACGTGATACCCGCGAGGCGCTCGTCGCCCATGACGAGCTTCCCTCCAAACGCCTGCATCCCGATCGCCGCATACTCGGCCATCACAATACCCAGCATGCCTAGAGCAGCACATCCATCACAGTGTTGTCATGCTTGCAAACCAATTTCAAGGGATCAAGACCGTGGCAAGGTGAAAATTACCGTAAAGCGTCGTGAACGCCGGGATCAGGCGCAGCACGATCGCGAACATGGAGCTCAGCGCCTTGAGTGCGATCAGCAGACGCAGGCACCGCAGGAAACGGAGCAACAGCAGGAAGCGCACCCAGTCCCAGTCCGGCGTGCCCCCATAGTGCACGTGGACGCTCACTTCCGCGATCGAAATGACGATCGTCACAACGCAGTCGTACACGTTGCGCAGCTGATCAAAGTACCGCCCGAAGCCGTAAAAGTACATCTTGACGAACATCTCGACGAGGTACGCGGCCGTGAAGAGCGGCATGCAGAGCTCCCACGTCAGGAACGCGTTTTCATTGCCGGCGATCTTCTTTTGTGTCTCGACCAAGATCGCGAGCAGGTTCCCGAGGATGAGCACGTCGATTGCCTTGTCAAACCAGCCGCGCACGACCGCCTTCTGCATCCACGTGACGACAACGAGCGTGCTCTGTCGACGCAGCAGCTTCTTTGGCTTGTTCTGCGCCTTCCTCTGCCGCGCAGCGAACGCCTTGATGAGCAGGTAGAACTGGTCGAACGTGATGTCCTGCTCTTCCACGTCGCTGTGGATCGTTCGAAAGCCGACGCTCTTCTTACCAGAGCGGTTGTCGACAGCCGGTGCCTTTTTTGCTTTTGCCTTCTTCTTCTGCTTGTCCTCATCATGAAAGAAGGAGAACGCCGGTCGTTTGATCTCAGCGACCAGACGCTCATAGGCTCCACGCGTGATCAGCTTCTCGGTATCAAATGTCCCGGGGCGCTCTTCATCATCAACAGTCTCAGGGAGCAACTGGAACGCGACTTGCAGCGCCTGGAAGCGCTGCTCGACGTACTCCATGGCCCGCTGTGCGACTTCGTGGCGATAGTTCTGGTACACGGACGCAAACACGAGGTTCATCACAAGCAGCTGACCGACCATCAAGAAACTCACGAAGAAGAGACTCCCAGCGCGCACTTGCGAGTAAATTGGCATCATCACGTCGGGAAAGTTCGCGGTGGTCAGCAAGATCAGCAGGTTGAGGCACGCGTCGGCAAAGTTGCTGAAGTACTGCGTGCCTTCGTCACTGCCTTCGAAGAGCACCATGCCAAAGACCGCGTACAACACAATCAGCACGGTGATGGTCAACAGACCGTCGATGAATCGTGGCAGCGCCTTCACGAGACTCGAGAACCCAGAGCGAAGTTTGTGGCTCATGGAGAGAAGGAGCATCGGCCGGATCAGCGGCGCGAGCACCAGCGGCTTCATGCCCTTAAACTCGTTGCGCAGCACGCCGCTCGCAGCCGAACCAGAGTTACTTGCTGCTGATCCTGCGCTATTGCCTTGCGGAACAAACACGACTATCAAGACTGACGCAAAGTCTGCGAGCAAACAGATGAGCTGCATCACATGCCACTTGTTCTCGAAGTACAGGCGCTGGCCCATGTACGTGAACTTGAGCACCATCTCGACGGCGAGCAGGCTCAGACACACGAGTTCGATCGTGATCGTCGTGCTCTGCGAGAGCACAGGAAGCCTCCATGTGAGCACCTTGTCTGGATCTCCACAGGACGTCGCGAAAAAGCACCACGACGGCGTTTCGAAGAACGTGAGCAGCATCAGGATGCCCATGTTGGACAGCCGTACGAACCGCAGTGCGTGGTACATGCGCTTGAAGTGCGTCTTGTGCAGCCCCTCGATCAGGTATTCCTCGCCCAGGAACTTGCCGTGGATCGCGTCACGAACGTACTGCGCCGCGAGCTCGAAGCGCTTCTTCTCGCTCTCTGCATCTTCATCGACTGTACCTGTTGGAGATAAAAGAGTTGAGAGCGGAGAGAACACGTCGCCCTCTTGATCGACGATCGAGTCGAGAATACTGGCGCTCCGAGTCGGTCGTGTGGCTGCTGCCTGTCGACGAGCGCCAGAGAATCGCTTCACAATGATGGGTAGTTCGTGGCGGTAGTACGTTGCATACCCGACGACCGAGACACCCACGACGACCAAGAACACAGTCGGGATAACGAGGAAGAAACCCACAAGCGAGAGAATCGCACCCAGCAACGCTGTCCATCTCGAGTACTAAGCAGAATGGCACACAAAGCACTGTTAGCCCAGTCCATAGTCCTAGTGTCTGGAATACACGATCAAGCACATACCAGTCGGAAACTCGGACTGAACGATCTGGAGGACACCTCCTGGAAGAAGCAGGCAAAGTTGAGCACGAAGAACGTGAGCAGGAACGACGCGCTGACGAGCGGAATAATGGCGTCGACGGTGCCGCAGAGGATCGCGGCCTGGCTGATCACCCACGTGATCGCTGCAATGATCAAGGGCGAGTACGTCGATGGATCGCTTGGTGAGACCGTAAGTGAGGTGGACGACCGAGAGCGTCTGCTAGCACGTCTCAAGAGCCGTGTCGAGTCGCCCAACGACGCAGCTGGGGCGCGATTAGGCAAGTGGCCGTCGTCATTGCTCGATAATAGAGCCACGAGGATACTCGTGCCGCCCATGATGTTGGACAACGCCGACGACAGCGTCGTGAACACAATCCCGAGGTACACGACCGGCACACCAAGGATCGAGTCGACGACTACGGGGACGATGAGCACTTCTTCACGCAGCGTCGCATTGTCGACGCCCGCTGCGAGCACGAAGCTGAGCGCAACGTACACGATGAAACTGAAAAATAGCGCATAGTGCACGCCGAGCACGAGTTGGTGCGGCTGCTTTGCTGCCATCGACGCAGGTGACGCGAGCGCGACTGGGTACGGAAAATACGCCGAGATGTCTTCTGCTAGGCTCGTGCCGGCGAGCACGCCGCAGAACGCCGGGAAAAACATGGCGAACATCTCTATGACGTGCGTTGGCGAGCGGTCGACGACGTTCTCCCGTAGATGGTCGATTGAGAGGCCCGTCTTGGTCGACGGGTTCGAGGTGAGCATGAAGATAACGTTGCACGCGACAGCGACCATGACCACCACGAACACGAAGCGCACGAGGCGGCGCGAGGCCTTGATGCCGATTGTATACGAGAACGCCAGCAGCGCCAGCAGCGTGCTCGCGATGATCACGGTGATCCAGGACCCCTGCGCGTTCCACGGCAGCGTGTGCGTCGTCGCGAAGATGCCCATGTAGAACATCGTGATCTCGGAGAAACCGAGCAGGTAGTACGCAGTCGCGACCGCGAACGAGATGTAGAGCATCACACCAATGAGCTGTCCGAGGTGGCGTCCCAGCGAGCGCCGGATGATGTTGAAGAAGCTCCCCGACAAATCCATGCTCTCGCCTACGCACAACAATAAAGACACATACTCAAGTTTAGCTCATCTAAATAACCGGCATGTATGTACTATGGCACGTACCAGGCGAGAATTCTGCGAAGGCTGCCGAGACGAGCGCCGAGACTGAGCCGATCGTGAGCAGCGTGACGACGAAGGCCGCGCCGATGATTAACCACGTGTAGAGTAGGCCGAGCGAGCCGACGATCGCGCCGAGGCGCATGAAGATGATCACGCCAAAGATGCTGCACACCACGGGGATGAACACATTGCGCTGCTTCTTGCGCGCAGCCTCGGCGTCAGCCTCGGCGCTCGTGCGCAGCTGCATGTGGTCGGTCAGCAGCGTGACACGCGTGGGGGCGACAGCGCTGGGCAGCAACTCCTGTTCTTCATTGTCCTCCTGCAGCCCACGATCCTTCACGAACGTGGATACGGGCGACTGGAGTGACGACACGGGCATGGTTACAGGATTTGAAGCGTTGACGGCGGTCGCCCTTGGTGTCCCCTTCTCGTCCGCGCGTACCGAGCCGTACATGCTTTGCGGTTGCCTTTCCGGTAGAATGCGACGATGAGTTCATTGAAATGAGAACGTTGTAGTGATTCTTTTACGGAGCCATGTTGGGCTACGTGCTAATTTACCTTTCTATTTCGAATACTACTGCTTATAAAAAATAGTCGGCTCAGCTTGCACTATTTAGATGTCAGCTTACAGTTGATTGGGTTCATGCCACCCTCCTTTTCAATTCTGACCCTTTTTAGAATAAAAAATATAGTGATAAAAATATCTGCTATACAAGGATTGATGTGCAAGGATTTGTTTTGTAGCTCATCTGATTTTCCGTTTACAGTAGCTTATGTAATAGAGCGCTCTTGCAGTCAAAGTCCAGCACGTACTTAAATGGAGATATTCGTACTTTTACGAGTGTTTGGTTAAAAGTTATCAAATATCGTACAAAATCAAATGGTTCGACCATCTCCAGCGATTTACACCAAACGGCACATTAAACGGATTTCTCTCTAATTTGATGAAATGCAATCTAAAGCAAAAATTTATTTTTTACAGCTCACGGTAACAACAAATTAAAATGGAAACACGGTAAAACCTGCTGTCGGCACGGCAAATTCGCCCAATATACCGTGACAACGGCAAAGCTTTGGTAAGCGTTTTTGAGAGGTTTTAGCGTTGTAGACGGTACCGAGATGGATACCGTGAACTGGTGGGAAACACGCATAAAAATCACGAGATTAACTTGCCGAAGCAGGTATTTTGCAATTTAAGGAGCGAATTAAAGTACCGTTTGCCGTGAATCGTTGGGATGTTCTTCGTATTGGGAGGAAGTTACCAAACAAAAAATGATAAAAAAGAGACGAATTCATGGCTTGTCCGTTTGTGTGGAGATCGCTATTGTAAGAACACGTCATGATTTCGCCTCTTTTTTATCATTTTTGTTTGAAAGCGTAAGGTTTTTCAAATGGTTAATGAGGGAAAAGCGATATTTTCTTCATTTTCTCCATAGCATTTTCCATCAAAAAGACCAGCACGTGAGTACGTGGAAGCAAAGGCAGCTTCCCAACTGCCCAAACCTGCACAAGAAGACGAAAAAGCATCGAGATGCTCTTGCTGCTGCTGCTCGTGCGCTCTGCTGGTAGCGCATGCAAAAAGGATTCTAGTGTTTGCTGAAACATTGTATGCGCCACAGCAAGTGGATCCATTTCCCTTTTATTATGTGACCCACACTATATTGTACCATTCCTTTCCCCCCTCTTTGTTCTGTTATAAAACGTTCTTGTGGCTGCTGGTCCTGCGGTTGGCTGTTGGCCCCCAGACGACGAAGACGCGCACACACGCGTTAGTGAAAGAGCCGCCGCCGCCCGCACCCACGCGAAGCTTACGACCATGACTGACGCCGCCGCTGTGAACAACGCCGCCGCGCTCGCCGCCGGCGAGGACCCGAACGTCTCGAGCGAGATCCTGCAGCTGCAATGCCGCTTCTACGAACAGAAGTACCCGGAGATCGACGAGCTCGTGATGGTGAACGTGCGCTCGATCGCGGAAATGGGCGCGTACGTGTCGCTGCTCGAGTACAACAACATCGAGGGCATGATCTTGCTCTCGGAGCTCTCGCGCCGTCGCATCCGATCGATCAACAAGCTCATTCGTGTGGGCAAGAACGAGGTCGTGATGGTGCTCCGTGTCGACAAGGAGAAGGGGTACATTGATCTGTCCAAGCGCCGTGTGTCCCCGGAGGACATCGCCAAGTGCGAGGAGCGATACAACAAGGCCAAGACTGTGCACGGCGTGCTGCGCCAGGTGTCGCAGGACTCGGGCCTCGAGATCGAGGACCTGTACGAGAAGATCGCGTGGCCGCTCTACAAGAAGTTCAAAATCGAGAACCCGAACGAGGACGACAAGCGCGTCGAGTACGTTCACTGCTACGACGTGTTCAAGATGGGCATCACGGACGACACTGTGTTCGAGGGGCTCGAGATCACGCCGGAGATTCTGGAGTCGCTCAAGACGCACATCCGCCGCCGCCTCACGCCGCAGCCGATCAAGGTGCGCGCCGACATTGAGGTCACGTGCTTCACGTACGAGGGTATCGAGGCGATTCGCTCGGCGCTCCAGGCCGCGCAGGCGACCAGCACGGACGACGTACCGGTCAAGGTCAAGCTCATTGCACCGCCGATGTACGTCATGACGACGAGCACGCTGGACAAGCAGAAGGGCATCCAGAAGCTGCAGGAGGCCATCGAGGCCGTGCGGGAACACATCACGGCCAAGAAGGGCTCGATGTCGGTCAAGATGGAGCCGAAGGTTGTGAGCGTGAACGAGGAGAAGGAGTTCCTGCAGATGATTGAGAAGCTCGAGATCGAGAACCGCCAGATAGACGGCGACGCCGCCGAAGACGTTTAGAGTGAGTCGAGACGAGAGAGAGGAGAACGACGACGACGGCTCGGTCGCTGGTTAATTTTTTAGGACCCCCACCCACGAGTTTGCGCATGTGTGCTCACTCAGCTGTCATCAGTCCAGGGACTTTTGTTGTCTGGACTACACGTATGAGGCTAATTGACACGTGTCTTCTTGAATCGATTGGCTGCGTTGCATTACCTACGATACGCTCTTTGTTGGCTGAGTTGTTGTGATGATGTGGTATCATGCCTCTTGAATGGGGTGCCAGCGGGCGTTCTGCACAAATCTGTCGCGGACACCAGCCGCCAGGTCCGCGAAGCTCCGGTCTGCGAGCTGCACGAGGTAGAGCAGCACGTCGCTGAGCTCTTCGCCCAGGTGCACCTTCTCCGCTGGCGTCCAGTCTCCGAATCCCAACAGGCAGGTTGAGTGTGTCAGTTAGCTCCATTTGTCATGGCGCTCTGGAGATGAGTGATAATGGACAGATATACAGTGTAGTGTACCTTGGACAGCCGTGTCGTCGCCCTTCCACTGGAAGATCTCGCAGAGCTCGCCGACTTCGGCTGTCAGAGCCAGCAGCAGGTTGCGTGGGCGGAGGTTCTACAGAAAACACACATGAATATCGTCACGTGAGGCCACAATCTACGACGTGCTTGCGAAAGATAGTACCAAGCAGCAACGCACCGGCGCCCAGTCGCGCTCGTCGGCAAAGTGGACGGTCTTGAGTCGGAAGAGCTCGAGCGTGGACGCGGCTTCAAATCGGAACTCGGCTTCACAATCTTGTTGACTTTCTTGAGAGCCATGCTGAGCTGCAACAGTGAGCGGCTCAATGGCGACCTTTGGTGGGTACTTGCGCGCGTTCTTGATCATCTTCTCGTGCGCAGCAGTCGGCAGATCGATGCGACACTTGTCTGGCGCGGTCATATATCAATCAAACAGATCGGAGCATGTGATGTGGTGAAGCTTTCAAGTGGCGTGATTGCGGCTATCACACTCACCTGCGAGCAGTACGAGGTAGAGCAGCACGTCACTGAGCTCTTCACACAGTCGAACGCGATCTTCAGCCTTCCATTCTGTCGTCAGAAACAATCACGTCGCGTGAGCCATCGTGCACGACCACAACTACGAAATGAGCCCACACCTTTGACAGGAAAGCTGTCGCTCTTCCACTGGAAGACCTCGCCCAGGTCACCCAGCTCCTTCGTCAGCGCAAAGAGCAGGTTACGCGCTGAGTGCTTCTGCACATACGCAAGTGCCACAACAGAGAGATAACCCAGGTGAGTCGAAGGTGAGCAGACAGCAACAGATCGCAACGTATGAGAGGACAAAGCCAACCTCGCTGCTCCAGCCACGCTCATCCGCGAGCTGCACGATCTGCTGGCGGACCCACTCGAGCGTCACCGTGAGCTCGAAGCGAAATGCCACTGGTGAAGCGCGCAGCGCCATGGCTTCGTCGACCATTATTTTCGATGCTTTGAATTCCGACGCGCGCTTTTGACAAGCAAAAAAAGGCAGCACTACCTCTATAAATTGATATTTCGTGTGACTAGCAAACGATGAATTATTACAGGTCAACCAGGCATTTGACCGCAGACAAGCATGACAATCCAAGATGGCTCACGGTACACAGTGGCGCTCTTTGACGCTGCGTGTCCTCACCTTGTGGACGCTCCTGCTGAGCGCGCGCGTAGCTGCTGATAGCAGCATAGTACAGCGTGCGTTCACCACACCCGGCGGTACCGAAAGCGAGTTTGTGCGCGTGATCCTGCTGGGCGCGACGGGCAACCTGGCGGCAAAGTACCTCTGGGTGGCGAGCTTCCGGCTCGCGTTGCAGTCCTACGAGCAGCGCAGCACGCCGCAGTTCGAGTTCATCGCCGCAGCGACCAACAGCCAAGCGTATGGAGAGCAGTGGAAGGCGCGATTCTTTGACGCAAAGTTCTTTCAGCGCGTGTGTGGTGATAACAACAGCAGCAGTGGGCCATCATCTATGCACTCGCGGTGCACCGAGTTCTTCTACGAGTGCTTCCTCCCCAGTGTCCAGTACGCTCAGTTACGAGATGGAGCGCATTACGAGCAGCTTGCAGAGACACTAGCGCAACAAGATGCAGTAGCTCCAGCTGATGCAGCAACTCAAGAGGCGACAATCTCCAGAGTGGAAGTGGGGCGTCTCGTGTACCTGGCGATCCCGCCCATGTTCTTTGCTCAGGTGAGGACCACATGAGGCTCCTGAGTTTTGTGCTACACTTTGTCAAATTGAGATAGTTGTGTGTAACTGTGATCTTATGAAGCTATTGCTGTTGTTGTTTGCGTAGAGCAGCGAGTTCGCGCACAAGCACTTGCGACCGAAGGCGACGTCGACCAAGCGTCCGTTCTTCCGCGTTGTTGTTGAAAAGCCGTTCGGGACCGACTTGGCGTCCGCACAGGCGCTGCAAACTCAACTCCACAAGTCTCTCAAGGTGTGTCTTACATCTTGTCTCATGCACCAGAAGCTCAGCTGAGCGCTTGTCCCTGAGCCTCGCTTATCACTCATTTTCTCTTCCTTCTAGGACCACGAGATCTTCCTGATCGACCACTTTGCCGGCAAGCCGGCCGTGCAGGCACTGAGCGGGTTCTTTGAGCGCAATCACAAGCAGCTCCATCCACAGTGGAGCTCTAGGCATATCACCAAGATCGAAGTGCGCATGACCGAGACTGAGACGTGCGAGGGCCGCACCCAGTACTTCCACAGGTCTGTACCATTCTTGTATTACCTAGTATCACTCACCTGCGAAGCCAAGTTCTGACTGAGTGTGTCTATTGCTTCATAGCACTGGGATCATTCGCGACGTGATGGCCAACCATCTGCAACTACTACTAGGGCTCGCAGTCGCACCGTCATTTGAGCATCTTACCCACGCGGACCACGAGCGCCTCGCATTCGCTCAGTCGCTCTCGCGAGCTGAAACCGAGAGCGATATGCTCCTACTTGGCCAATACGAGGACTACGCACTACACTACGAGCAGGAGACTGGCGATCCCCTCAGTGAGTCGTCATCGTCTCTCTTTGTGCCCACTGCAGCGCTCGTGACCTTGCAAAGCAGCGCGAGCAACTGGAACGACACGCAGTTCGTGTTGTCGGCCGTTAAAGCAGCGCACGAGCGCCGTCTGGAGCTGCTCATCCAGTTCAAGACCCCATCCCAGGAAATTGAGGATGACACAATGAGTGGCGGCTGCGAACTGCGCGTAACGATCCAGACCAAGAAGAACGCAGAACGCCGCACGAGCGAGCGCATCGAGTGGACCTGCGCGTTTCTCGACGGTTCTATACCTCCAAGCGGCTGGGAGGTTGACAACCAAAGTAGCCAGCGAGTGATGGTCCCATCTTCACCTCACTCTTCTCAAACCGAGATATGGCAGCTCGGCGACGAGCGAACTGCGTACGACGTGCTGCTCCGTGAAGCCGTCACTGGGAACCGCCAGCACTTCGCGAGTATGCAGGAGGCGGTTGCCTCCTGGGAACTCTGGACACCCATCGTGCAGCACGCCGATCGAGCATCACTCAGGGCGTTGTCACCTTCTCCAGAAACAGCGTTATCCCAACTACAAGGGAGCCAGGCTTCGTACACAATCTACCCCACAGGCAGCGCTTCGTGGTTCAGCGCTCAAGCCACCACTGTCGTGACTGATACTGCCAACCGCTATTTAGTGCGGGATGAGCTGTAAAGAACCAAATCCTATCGGTGGTGACGGTGAGTTGTTAGATTTTGGTACTTTACTGGCGAAACTCACTATGGACTATAGTTTACAAAGTCAATCATATCACTAACAACACGCACATGGAACTAGACGAATCGATCTATGACGAGCTACGCAACATTCACCAGAGCACGGGCTCGAGAAAGTCTTCGCCGTACAAGTGCGTGAGATACACTACGGGCTGCGCGGGGCACTTGACCTGGAAGGACTCTAGTTGGCACGTGCGCAGCGGAAAGACCCAGTCGCGCAGAATGCGAAAGCGCTTGGCCTGCACCACACTCGTCTCGTGTCCGTTCTTGTTCGTTCGCGTGATCTCGATGGGCTCGCAGTGCCAGCACGTGTTCCACACGGGATCGGGCAGTGGGCTCAGCAACTGGATGGTCGCATTGCCGTACTCGTTCCAGGACTCGAACGTCTGGAACTCGAAAATGTCGACGTAGAAGCCGTGCGTGCGCTCGACCCAACGCGCTGGGATCTCCGGAAAGCGGTCGGCTTGCTGGTAGAATGCGCTGTGCATGATATTGAGTTCGTAGCCCTCAGGCAGCTCGACGTTCGTGTCGCGTAGCTGCTGCAGTCCGCTCTGCAGCACACCGACGTTGCCGTTGACGTCCCACGGGATGACGCCGCCCGTGCGGTGCTGCCCGAGCAGCGAGCCGCTGTCGAGCCAGTAGTCGACGCCGATCGTCTCGAAGACGCGCTTGAGCTCGAAGAGCAGATCCTCAATCGCCGCCATGCGCTGTGTGGGCGTCACGCACGCGTTGCGCTTCACGAACCGTAGATCGCGGCCGCGCGGCGAAAGGCAGCGCCGCATATTGGCGGGCGACGAGCGGCGCTTGAGCTGTGCATCTTGCGCGTGACCCTCACCGCTTGGCGCGTGCAGCAAAAAGTACCAGAACGCGCCGACTTCGAAGACCACGAGCAGCGCGATCCAGAGCACGCGACCGCGCATCTTCATCATGTGCTCGAGTGGACGAATGTCGAGCATCGGACACACGCCGTCTCTGCGACAGGTTCTTCGACGGCAAGAGACCGCTTGGCGATCCTCTTCTGCGCCGACGTGAAGACCATCTCCTTGTACAGCCGAACAACGTCTGGTGGACAAAATGTCGCGCGAAGGTCGCGTGAGCAACAGCTGAAAATGTGCGACATGAGAGATCTTGAACTTCAAAAGTAGTACTACGCGTAACATTCATGTGGCCAACCAACATTTTGCCTTTTGGACCAGGTTGCTTGGCACTCCAAGTTTAAATGTGTGAGTTCTTGAGCTCTTTATGCAGGCTTGGTAGACTTGTTGAGCGTATTTACGAGCCACTCAGACGCATACGCTTTCTTCGAAAAGACGTTGAGGCGACTTCAGGCATCGAATACGAGCGTGACGCCTTGTCATCCCGTCATTTCGTGGCCCATTTGGCTCGACTCCCTGTGATGACATCAGTGATCTGTTTTTCATGACCTGTTTTTCATGTCCTTCTCTATACATTTACCTCTCAGCATTTATATATGTGTGTATTTTGAATAAATCAAAGGTGCAAAATGAACTGAAGCCAGATGAAGCCATTGGAGCCCTACTTTCATACTAGGGACAAGTATATTGTGCACAAAAGCGCACAATAGCGATATGGAACGTTCTGGAAAAAAATACTTGTGGAAATCTATGGATATGTATACTAGAGTTTAACGAAGTGAATGTTAATGGGTGTTAGACTGGGTGGTTAAGGACTGGAGGTCGAGAGAGAGGGCTCCTGACCAACTCAATTTGAAAAATGAAAAATTCGGATTTGACAGTGAAATCCATGCCAGTAAGCTCAATTTTGACAGTGAGATCGGTTCCAGTTGAGGCTCCATGTCCAATTCAGCCTTATGTAATGCAAGCTGCTAATTTCAGCCATACAATGCAATATAAGTAGGTAATTTATGGCTAGTATTATTCTTTAGCAAAAATACACAGGATAGAAAGTATACACAACGCCACAAACGTCTAGCACTTTTTGTGATGTATTTGTTCCCGCCTTCTTCTTGGTTGCACAGACACCATCGGAAACACACCCACACGTGTAGCATTAGTACAACAGACCCGCTGGCGCCAAGGCTCACGCGTCCCTCGCATTCCCCCAGATCACATCACCACCACATTCCCACATCACCACAATGTCTGAAGGCAACTCGACCACCACCGCCGCTGCCGCCCCAGAGGAAGTGACTCCGCAGCTCAAGGAGTTCACGCTCGAGGAGGTCAAGGCACACAACTCGGCGCAGGACTGCTGGATGATCATCGGCGACGAGGGTGAGCGCCGCGTGTACGACGTGACGGCGTTCCTGGACGACCACCCGGGCGGCCCGGAGATCATGATCGACCTCGCCGGCCAGGACGCCACCGCCGAGTTCGAGGACATCGGCCACTCGAACGATGCGCGTGCGCAGCTCAAGCCGCTCCTGGTGGGCAAGGTCAAGGGCGACGTGAAGAAGGCGGCGCCTGCCGCCGGTTCGGCCAAGACGATCAACGGTCGCAAGGACGTCAGCGGCAACAACGGCCCGCTCTTCCTCGTGCTCGCCGGCGTGGTCGGCGCGATCGCGCTGTTCCTCCAGTTCGGCCAGGCGCAGTAAGGTCGCTGCTGGCTTTTATTTACGACACAACATCACCAGCTATTATCGTATACGAGGCGCAAACACACACACAAGACCGTGCGCGCATGCTGACATTAACCATTGCAAGAGAGAGAACGAGACGGCGGCTCCCGGACGTCACTGGATGCTGCTTCGCTGAAGACACGAAAGGAAGGAGAGACTGCAGGATCGTGTCTTGTTGCTGTGGACATGAAGCTGTGCGCGATTTGGAGAGAAGAAGAAGAGGGTAGAGAAGGAGAACTAGGGACGAAGATGAAGGAGAGGAAGAAGTGCGAGCGAACAAGGCGAATGAATGGAAGATGAGAGGGGGAGCAAGTCGAAGATGCACAGCATGGACACACGGCAGGTAGCGTTGGCGTGTGTGCTTGGCGTTCTCTGTCGCTTGCTCAATCTTTTTGTTTGTTTCAGTGGATGTTTTTTGCTTCACATCAAGCTTTGTGGTGCGTGTACACATGAGGATTGCTTGCTACTGGTTTTGATTCATTCGCATTCGTGATTGTTACCTTGTCCCACATACTCGTTCTTCAGGTGCCTTGGGTTTGGCCATGTGCTCCTTGCCGCTTCAATGCCCGCGGTGGCTTGTCTCTTCGCGCATGGATCGCGCTATCATGAGCTTTAGGTGGGCTCACGTGTGAACACATGGCAATCGGACGCACTCTCTCGTTCTCTGTCTTGGTGACGTTGCGCGAGGGAGCATGACATCACCTGCATTCACATTGACACGCTAAGCTGAAGTTCCAGAACGCATCTCTTCGATTATTAGCGAATCAGTATGTATAGGTCTTGCTTTTAGCCAATCAAATGAGGCTCAGCCAAAAATTGTTTTTTGCAAGACGCCAAAATATTTCTGTAGCCATTTCAACAGATGAAAGATGGCGGACTCAAAACCTGCCAAGCAAGCAAGCGACGGCGGTCATCTCCATCGGCTATTCCTCATACTGCGCGTGTATTCCCATACCATGTAAGGCATCACGGCGTATGTTGCTATGGCCACTCACTCTGCGGACGAAGACCCGTTCGTTGCCACCTCGGCGCTCTTCGCGGCATACAGTTTGTTCCACTGGGACATCGAGTCACGCTTGTTCTCCTTCTTGATCGCATCTACAAGTCGATAGAAAAGAGATAGAGATAGCCAACACACACTCAGAAACGCGCATCACCAGCCAAAGCAGTACACCAATGCACAATTCAAACGTACGCGACTGCGCGTCGACGCGGAGATTCTCGGCGCGCTTCTTCATCTTCTCGACGCTCGTGGAGATCTCGTTCATCGCGGACTTGATGTCCTGGATCTTGCGGATGTAGTGCGGCAGCTTGTCCATCACAACTGCGACGTTCTTGATCTGCTCGTTCGCGCAGATGCTCGCGTTCTGGGTCGACAGCAAGTGCAGCAAATGCTGTTCATGGAAACACCGCCATCGTACGACACGGTATATAGCCTCGTTAGTACTAAAACAAGGTACACCACATATTCATTTTGCAAACGTACCTCTTGGCTCTCGGTGAGCTCCGCTATCCGGTGGATCGAGTCGTCCAACGATGGCTGCAGGCGCGAAACAATCGAGTCGCCCATGACCGGAATGCCGTCGTCAGGCGAGCCGTCGAGCGACCAGTGCGCATCGTCGTCTTCTAATTTCTGCTTATGTGCTGGCGCTGCTGCTGTGGATGCGACCGCTTTCTTCACGGATGGCGAAGCCAGCGATGCATTCGAGCTGCCCGGTTGCGCAATTGGCACGTTCTTGCGCTCTTCAGCCTGAGCTGTGCTGATGTCCATACGCAAAGCGTTTGGTCCTTCTTGCTCACTATCGTCATCGTCTTCTTCGCTCTCTTCTCCATTCGCTGCAGCGGGAGTTGCCACTGTGACGCTCGTTGTCGCACTAGTCTTTGGCAAACTGACTACCTGCTCATCGCCATCGCTCTCTTCGTTGTCCTCACTCTCCTCACCACCGCCACCAGCTGCTGCTTCTACTGGTGCTTGAGCATTAAAGCGCGGTGCTGCAGGCAGCGAAAACGCTGGTGTGGCGCTGGTGCTCGGCTGCGACGCGCTGTAGCCCCCGAACTGGAAGCTGTACTGGACTACGAACACAAGCGGTTGCAAGCAGCGAGTGTGAGCGCGACCACAAACATAGGAGTTTCATAGACAAGAGCATGCAAAGACGCACTCTCTTCCTCCTCTTCGTCGTCCTCGCTGTCCTCTCCGGCGTACACGCGGCCGCTGAATTTGTCGGTCATGGCGAGCAACGGAGCAAATGTGCTTTTGAGCTGGTGGCGCGTTTGAAAATGATCCGATGTTCTTTCTTTCCTCCAAATCTGCCTTTTCAGCCAATTAGACTACATCTGGTTTTTATTTTGGCGAATCAAATCTCAATTTTGTAGCATAACGCAAGAGGTGTCCATCAGTTATGAGTTCCAACCGACGACGTTGGAGCTGATCATCGGCTGTGTGGCAACATGCTTGCCTCGATGCGGTCGTCCACGCGCTCGTGGCTGTCTAGTATATAATGGTGACGATACTGTCGCCAATACGATGCTCCAATGGTGTCTCTTCGTCTACGCACTGTTCGGTTCGCTCAGTCTTTCTGGACGTTAGCGGCGCAGCCTTGTCTCTGAGATCACGCGGAGCGAGTCTCGTGCGCGGTCCATCCATCGCTCTGCATTCCACAACGATACGTGAATGCACAGTGAGTAACAGCGATTCATCCACTACTAAAGCACCGTAGCGCCACTCAGCCCCATCGGTACCTGCTTCTTCCGCGACCTGGCGCAGTGTCTGCGCCTCTTCTTCGCTCTGGATCTGCAGCTGACGCAGCTCTTCGAGTTGGTCACTACAGCCGTCATGCAAAACGTACATTACCACACGCAAGCAGAAATTCAGTAGCATAATGTGCATTTATATGCATGTGCACACCACGACACGGTGTTTCGGGCAAGCGTACCTCTCGGTCTTGTCGAGTCCCGGGAGGTCGTCGATGAGCGAATCAGTCTCCTTCACCATGCGCAGCACGTCATTCGCCAGCGACCGAATCTACCAGCACAACAGCAAGGCACAGTCAACAATCACGCTATCGTCACATACACATAATGGCAATTCAGCCAGCTACATCCGTAGTCGCCATGCTATTGCCACAAAAGCAAAATGAATCCGCACCGCAGTAGCCGTCTCCTCTTTGGAGCTCTCATCGCCCACGTTCGCCGGCAGCAGCCGCAGCGCGTTGAACATGCTGAGCGCCATTTTGTCCACGCTCTCCTGCAGTAGCGACACCTTGTCCAGCGTCATGGCCGTCGGCTCCGTCGGCTCGCCGCCGCTCACTTCGTCCTTCACCGCCAGCGCGCCGCCGTCCACATCCATCTCATCGACCATACTTGCGTCTTGTTTTGATTTGTGTTGGAAACGGAATAGTGTTGCAGCAAGGTTGGAAGGCTTATGTTGCACGAATCCATCTTTTACTTTAAAAAACTGCAAATTAGTACTAAAGATCCTGTCACAGGTTGAGCGAACGGGAATTTGCTTTGGAAACGACCACACTAAAATACCACTTCAACGGAGCTAAAAAGCTGAATTTGTATCCCGCACCCAGTAGCAGCTGCAACTTCCCACCAGCTCTCTCCCACATACAAACGCCCATATATCTGTCAGGCGTTTCCTCAAACGGCCGCAACTGGCCACCATTTGCCATTGAGCCAAGCAGCAGCCATGGCGGACGAGACGGCGCGGCTCCTGCAGCAGCAGCACGACCACTTCAGCGGCTATGGCGTCAAACCCTACGGCCCGGCTATCACGCTCGCGATGACGCTCAACTACGTCATCGGCACGGGCTGCTTCGGGCTCCCGTATGCGTTCATGGAGGCCGGCATTGTACTCACGTCGTCGCTGCTCGTCGTGGGCGTGCTCGGCGCGCTTGTGACCATGAATTACACGCTCGAGTCGCTCGCACGCGCCGAGGGTGTGTGTGCGGCTACACGCGGTGGCGCACCGCTGCACCACCTGACGTACCGCAAATTTGACTTCGCGACGATCGGCGACATGTTTGCTGGCAAGTTCGGGAAACTCACAGTGCAGCTCGTCATGGCGCTCTACTGCATCGGCGCGCTCTGGAGCTACGCGTCCGTGTTCGCGTCCTCGGTGGCCTCGCTCTTCTACTCGTACGTATTGGGAGATTCCTGTGACGCGTACGCTGCGCACCCGACGGCCGGCTGCCTCGACGCGTACTACGTGTGCATGGCGATCTTCTCGGCGATCGTGATTTCCATGGTGCTGCTCGACATCTCGGAGCAGGCATCGATTCAGAAGTTCCTGTCCGTGTACCGCATCGCCGCGCTCCTGCTCATGCTCGTGACGATGCTCATCAAGATTGGTGTCGACGGTGGGGACGCGCTCAGCGCGCGCTACACGCGCATCGGTGCGTTCAACTGGGGCAACTTCGGCAAGGGCTTTGGCCCGACGCTGCTCGCGCTCAACTGCCAGTACAACATGCCTGACGCGCTGCAGCCGCTGAACCCAAAGTCGGCCGCGCGCAAGGTGGCGTTCGCTGCGCTTATCATCTCCGGCATATTCTACCTGCTCGTCGGACTGCTCGGCGCGCTTGCGTTCGACAACATCAACCCACTCGCGTCGCTCATGTGGAGCTCGTATACGGGCTGTGGCAATGGCTGGGACGAGTGCGAGTCCATGAACCCGTTTGGTGTCTTCGTGCAGCTCGTGATTCTGATCTTCCCAGTCGTGAACGTCACGTCGGCGTACCCGATGGTGGGCGTGACCGTCGGCGACAACCTGCTCTTGTCCGTGCCCAAGACGATCTCAGTGCGACTCGGTCCAGTGGCCACGCGCAACGTGTGCCGTCTGCTCGCCGCGGCGCCGCCGCTCGTGCTCGCAATCGTGTTCAAGAAGCTCGACTTCATCTTCGCAGTCGCAGGGCTCTTTGGCTTTCTGTTGGGGCTCTCGATCCCGTGCTGGTTCCAGGTGATTGGCAGCCGCTACTGCAAGCGCGTGTGGGGCTTCTCCGGCGCGGCGATCACACCGTTCACCGAGCCGATCGTCAGCTCCGTGGGCTTCGCGGGTGCGTTCCTCACAATCACGTTCGTGATTCTCGGCGTCGCCATCTCCACGCTCAACGGATAAGCCACGTGCACACAGACAATCTGTTCTAAGCAAAGAAATTGAGGCGTACTGGTACTGGGTGGTTGTGACTGGCAGAGAGCCATGCAAAGCAGCAAAGCGAACGAAACAGATCGTAGTAGGAACCAGTAGTGCATTCGAGTAGTTGTTTTTTCATAGAGGAGCTAGAAAATAGTGAACAGACTCGAATAGACGAATAAACAACGATTAAGCTCAACTTTATTTACAGGCGGACACATTAAAATTGCTGTCTAAAAATGCACGTAAAACATAGCGACGTTATCGTCCCCCTTCCGATAGATCGCATTTCGAGAAAGCAACGCGAGAAAGAACGCGGATCTGCAAGCATTCGCTTGACGGGACGACACACTACTCGACAGCAGACAGCAGAAGAGAGACAGCATGGGCGCCGACACGAAAGCCAGTGAACAGCAGAAGAAGGCTGACGCGCCGCCAGCGGCGCTGAAGAAACAGGCGAGCCAGGGCAACATCTCGGAGGAGATGGAGGACGACCTCGCGACGCTCCCCAACATGAAGATCGCGGAAGTGTACTTCACGCTGCAGCACCAGCACTCGGCCGGCAGCACGCTTGCCGCGAATGAAACGTCGTACAGAGACGAACTGCTGGCGCTCGTCAAGGAGAACAACATGGCGCCGTTCTACGCGCGCGTGTGCGCCGAGTTCAAGTGGCCGGTCGACCAGGCGCTCGCGGCGCAGATGGCGGCCGTGAATGAGGCTGAAGCCAAGCAGCTCGACGAGCGCCTGGCCGACGCGACGCAGAACCTGGGCGACATTGAGGTGCTTGAGGCGCTGCTGGCAAAGGCGCGCATGTTCTCGCGCATTGGCGACGAGCAGCAGGCGCTCGAGGCGTTCCGCGTCGCGGGCGAGAAGCCGCAGTCAATCAACCAGAAGATTCTTGTAGCGCTGCACATTATCCGCATCGGGCTCTTCTTCTCGGACCTCGACCTCGTCGAGAAGCACATCAAAAAGGCCGCCGTGCTGATCGACGAGGGCGGCGACTGGGATCGCCGCAACCGCCTCAAGGTGTACGAGGGCTGCTACTTGCTCATGGCACGCGACTTCAAGAAGGCGTCCAAGCTCTTCCAGGAGTCGGTCGCGACATTCACGGCTACGGAACTCATGTCGTACAAGTCAATGATCTTCTACTGCGTCGTGACGTGCGTGCTGAGCATGAGCCGCGTGGACTTGAAGAAGAAGATCGTGGACTCCCCTGAGATCCTCGCGGTACTCAACGAGATCCCGCACCTCGCGGACTTTATGAACGGTCTCTACGAGTGCGACTACAAGCGCTTCTTCACGGCCATGGTCGACATTCAGCCGTACATTCTGCGCGACAAGTACCTCTCGGCGCACGTGCGCTTCATGTACCGCGAACTGCGTGTGCTGGCGTACTCACAGTTCCTCGAGGCGTACCGCAGCGTGACGATCCAATCCATGGCCACGGCTTTCGGTGTGAGCGTCGAGTTTTTGGACACGGAGCTCGCACGCTTCATCGCCGCGGGCCGTCTGAACGCCAAGATCGACAAGGTGGCCGGCGTGATCGAGACGAACCGCCCGGACGCCAAGAACGCGCAGTACCAGGGCGCGATCAAGAAGGGCGACCTGCTGCTCAACCGCATCCAGAAGCTCGCGCGCGTCATCAACGTCTAAGGTTTGGGTTTATGAACCTGCTCTTTCTCTCTATTGGGCCTTGGAGAATACCTGCTTTGAACGAATGAATGAATGAATGGAACACAAGGACGGCATTTGACAAAGGACAGCACGCTCGTGTGTGGCAATGCACTGACACTGTGGTGAAGATCGCTTGAATGGCTGACTAACTCTGTTGATAGGCTTACGAAAGCGAAGGAAAGAATGGTGCATGTAAATGTATGGGTTCATATTAGCTGTCCTATGATTGAGGCTGTTGGAGATGCTCTAACACATCCGTCGTCTAGACGAGCAGCTGCAAGAGGATCTCGAGCTCCATCTTCATAGCATCCTTCTTGCCGTAGCTGCGGATGATCGTGATAGCGTCGTGATGCGCAAAGTCAGCGATCATGCCTGTGAAGAGCGCCGTGAGCTCCTCGACGCCGACCTCGTGGCGCGTCTGCTGGCTCTGCTTGCACTTGGCCACGCGCGTGAGGAACTCCTGCTTGTTAAGCTGGCTGCGGATCTTGCGCAGCACCACGAGCTTGTCGGAGCGCGGGAACTTGGGCAGGTGCGCCTCCATGTAGTTGGCGCTGTACTCGTCCATCTCGAAGATCACGAACGTGCGGCCGACCATGTCCACGTGCGCGCCAACGTAGAAGTCGTCCAGTCCCAGGTATGCGCTCGGGCCGCCGCTGCTCAGACCGTCGCGTCCACTTGAGGAGGACGGTCGAATAGCTGATGATGCGCTATTTTGCCGCTTAACGCGCGTGCGGTCGAGGAACTTACCACCGACGATGCCGGCGTTGCGCTGAATGGGCTCGGAGATCGTGACGCTCTGGTCGGACACGATGACCGAGATGATGAAGAGTCGGTGAACGTCCTCGGGCTTGCTGGTCTCAAAACGCGCGCGGAAGCGCAGCACCTCAATCGTATCGAGCGACTCGATGCTCTTGAGCGGCGCTTTGGGCAGCAGGTGGTAGCAGCTCTGCAGCGAGTCGTCCTCGGAGCCAAAGCCGTCGTGCGCCGGTGGCACGAACGCCGGCACAGCCTTGGGGTCGTCCTTGACCACGATCGCCTTTGCCAGCGGTATGTTCTGCTCCTGGTACCACTGGCGCGTCGTGTCGTCGGCGTCCAGCAGTAGAATGCGGCGGTTGTACACCTGCAGGTGCTTGCCAATCGTAAAGTCTTCCCACGAGTAGAAGCTCGTGAGCGCGCTCTTGGCCAAGCTCTCCTCGGTCTCTTCGTCGCAGACGGCGGCGCACGCCTGCTTGGCCGGGTCCTTGTTCAGCTTGGCGCGGTTGAGCAGCTTAGGGAATGGGTCGCAGCCCGAGTTGCGCTCGTAGGACTCAAGGATCTCAATTGTGTTGTCCGCGAGGAAGAAGTGCACGGTGTACCGGTGCTTGATGCCGTAGAGCTTGTCCGTGTCGTCCCAGATGGCGAAGAAGCGCAGGACGTGGCGGTCGTGGTCGAGGAATCGGCGCAGGTGGTCGCTCGGGCGCGCGAACTTGCCGAGCGTGGCCTCCATGAAGTCCTTCATCGGGTACTGCTTCTTGCCGTAGTTGGCGTCCGGGTCCATGCCAGTTTCGCGCGACATGTGCGCGTGGCGGAGCTCCGTGTACGCGTCGCGCGGCGTCTCCTCGTCCGGCGGCACGAAGATGCTCTGCGACGAGTAGAACTGGCGCGTGAACGGGTCGGCCGTGATCAAGTGGAACGTGCGACCGTAGAACGTGAGCTCGCGGCCGACGTTAAGGTGCTGGAAGCCAAAGAACTGCAGATTGCCCTGCTGGTCGCTCTCGGGCATCGGGATGCGGTGGCGCTTGACGAAGTTGCCCTGCAGAATGCCGCTGTTCTCGACCTTCGGCTCCGTGATCTGCAACGTGTTGTCTTCCAGGTAGTACATGATCTCGCACTTGCGCACGCGGTAGTTCTCGTAGTTGCTCTCGTGCACGGCCTCGAGGAAGTAGCCGCCGAAGCGCAGCACCTTCTTGTCGTTCGCGATGAAGGTGGGGCAGAATGGCTTCATGGTCGCCATGCCACTACCTTCGAGGGTCGAGAAACCGGCCTCGCCCTGGCGCTCGAGCTCGCGCACGTAGAAGGACGCCGGCTTGGTGTTGCCCAAAGCGTGACCGCGCGTCTTGGGCTCCGTGTCGCCGTGCCGCCGGAAGATCATGGGCACGGCCTGCTGCTTCTCCAGCATCGCTTGGGTCGGCATCGTAGAGAGGCGATAGAGGGTAGCAGCTTACTGTGTTACACTAGCTAGTGGTTCAGCTTGTCGTAGGCTGCTCTTGGCGGTAGCGATGCTGTCTCGCCGCGATGCGTGGGCGAGCGAGAGATGAACTAGTGCGCTCGGTCTTGCCTCGCCTCGGAGAGAACCAAGAGTGGGTCTATAGATACATGCACGCAGCAGCACAATCTGTAAATAGCGCCGACAAGACGGGAATCGCGCATGAGGATCGATCTGCGCGGTTTGAGGTGATGGCGGCTATTGATATCGTTGTCAGTCATGTAGCCATTTCATTTTATGTAGCCATGTGTGGTCAAAAGAGATATGTAGTTCCTATCAGTGTTCTGTTTTCAATAAAACCAGCACGTATCTGCTATACGATTAGTTACAAAAGAGCATAACGGCACGTCATGTGGTCCACATTCGCATGAGGTGACGCCAACATGACGTCCAAAAGGCAAGTTGCGCCGAACGAGGGCGAGCGAGCGATGGCGACGCACTTTGCACCGGAGAACGCGGCGCTCACGAGCTTCTGCGGCTACGTGCACGTCGGCAGCGACGAGCTCAAGGTGTGCGTGCGCGGCATCGCGTACGTCGGCGGCAGAGTGTGCTTCGACCACGCGCAGCTGGACGTCGAGCCGCCGCTCGCCAAGATCCTCACTGCCCAGCAGGACACGCTCAAGGTGCGCTCGCTCTCCAGTGGCTATCACCTTGCCTTGAGCTGTTCAGTGCCTATCGCGGACATCAATGGGCTTACGTAATATGTGTGTGAGTTTGTAGATCCGCCTGGCACAGTCGTCGTCGCTCGAGAGCTTCGCACGAGAGCTGGAAGAGCTCGTAGCGATCTGTGCACCAGCACAAACCCTGCAGCCGTCACTGCCCAGCGCAGCGTACTACACGCGTCTCATGGTGGAGCTCGACGCGATCGGCTGGAACCACCTGCTGGAGCTCAGCGACGACCTCAGCTCGCTCGAGCTTGAGACCGTTGACGCCGCGAAGCGCAGGCACGCGATTCGCCTCAGGCTGCCGGCCGGGTATCCGACATCTGAGCCGCCCGTGTGCTTTGTGGACGCACCCGAGCTATTCGAGCTCGTGTGGGAGCCGCCATCCGATGGTAACTCAATGCTCAAGGAGGTGATGCAGCAGTTTAACGCCTTCGTGGCCAAATACCAGGCTTTCTGGGACGTGCTGGACGACTTGGACGCCAAGACGTGCGTGCTGGAGCCGCACCGCCCAACACGCGCGACGGGACGGCGGCGCATTGCGCTCGAAAAGCACGCGTCTATCCAGATCGAAGTGAACGCGAGCCACCCGCGCGCGATCTGCGAGCTGAGCTTCTTTGGGAACGACGCGACCGTGGCGCCGCTGCGCGAGCGCTGGAGCGAATGCGTGTTCCAGTGGGACGAAGCGCTGCCACTGCGCGAGAACCTCGAATCGATCTTGGACGTCGAGTTCCCGTCGCCCACGCACGCCAAGACCGAGGAGTTCGCCGTCGAGTGCGGCATCTGCTACTGCTACCGCCTGGAGGTCGCAGACGAGCCTTCTGAGGATACTGAAGCCTTAACAACAGCCGCTCATGCACGGATGATCATCCCGGACAAGCTCTGCGAGAATAACAAGTGCAACCGGCCTTTTCATGAAAAGTGCCTCTTCGACTGGCTCAAGGCGCTGCCGACGGCGCGCCAGTCGTTTAACACGGTCTTCGGCGAGTGCCCCTACTGCCGTGAGGCCATTAGCGCCAAGTTCCTCCCGTAGCCAGTCAATCAAGCCGATCAATCCGCCAACCAGTGACGAGAATGTAGTGCGCAAGCGTTGTATAGAGTGACAGATCGCAATGGTGACGGGTATGGTTTTATTTATTTGGATGAAGCATTCTGCATGAGGCTTTTACTTGTCATGCTCCACTCTTTTTGTCGAGCAGCCGTGTCGCTACGGGCGAGTGGCGTGTGGCATATAGTGATCAATTAGCGGCTTCGCTTGGAGCTGATGTCACGGCGCTGTTGTCCGAGGAGCGCACAAAGTTGATCGAGCCGTCGTCGTTCACACGGATGCGGTCCGACGGCTTGCCCGTGTCTCGGCGGTCGTCGTCATCAAAGTCGCGCGCCTCTCTTCTGTCGCCACGACGTCTCCCTCCTCCACTTCGCTCATTGTTGCTGTACGGATGCGCACGCGCGCGGCCACCAGATCTGCTGCTGCTATTGTTGTAGCGACTCGGCATCGCGCCTCGCTCCTGCTGCTGCTGGCGGTGACCGCGCCCACGCTGTTGCAGATGCCGCGCGTTACTGCCGCGCTCGTGGTACTTTTTCTCCGTCTTCTCGGCGGGAAAATCGTCCTCCGTGGCTTTGCGCAGCAGCAGACGCCACTTCTTGTGGCTCGGCTGCGTGCTGCTGCCGATCGGCAGGCCAAAGCGCCACGACGACCGATTAAAGTCTTCATCGGGGACTTCAGCGACAGTAGTGTCCTCTTGCTTCACAGCCGCTGGCTCACCACTGGCGCTCGGCTCGTCGTTCATCTCAACGTCCTCACCAGCAGCCACTGACTCGCCCACTGACGCCTCAACCTTCGTCTTCTTGGTCTGCGGTGGGATCTCCTGACTCAGACTCACGAGCGCACGACCGGCCGTGAACGGATCCTCGAACACTACGGTGCACGAACTGTCGTTAATCCACTCGACATAGGACGGGCCGTAGCCGACAAAGTACGCGAGCACGTCGCTCGTGCGCACCTGCTGGAAGCGGTCGTCCAGGGAGTAGACGTGGATCGCATCCTCGCGAAACTCGATCATGGTGTCCCCGCGGATGTCGCAGCGCTCCTTGAGCACCTTGCCGTTCACGGGCGTGAGCTCGATCTCCTTCTTGCCCTCCTGGTCCGTCGGCAGGCCGAACTTGAGCGCGCGCTCGCGCAGCTTCTCCTTGTCCTTCTGCTTCTCTTGCCACTGCTCCTGCGTCATGCCCTCGCTCAGCGCGCGCACGGTCTCCGTCGAGTACTCGAGCGCGAACTCAGGCGTGTTGAAGCGCTTCATGCGCTGCTCGCGCTTGCTGATCTCGTCCTGGCTCGTGAGGTCGAATCCGGTCGCGAAACCTGGCTCGACGGCGCCCGTGCGCTGCAGCTTGCGGATCGTCTTCGGGTCAATGAACGTCTTGATTGCCGGCGCGACGAATTCGCCGCCAAAGCGCTCAGCACGGCGCTTCGCCGCCTCAAACGCCTTCTCAAACTCCTCACGCTCCTGCTCAGTGACGAGGTCCACTTTGCCTGACGGGTCGGCGCGCACGATCGTACCTGGCACCATGCTGCTCACGTCCAGCGGGGCGTCGTACACGGGCGTGTACACGACGTTGCGGAACGTCGCCGGCGTGTCCCATGTTGTGAGCGCAACCTGCTGCACGGCCACGACGCTCTCGTCGACATACTTGGCGATCGTGTCGACGCCGACCTGCGCGCCGAGACCGAACACGAGTACGCCCTGCTGCACCACGATCCAGTATGAGACAAAGTCCTGCAGCGAGCACGTGCGCCCGGCAAACACCTTGACGAGGTCCACCTCCTTCACACCCGCGTTGCCGCTCGACCTGGAAGAGACGTTCTTGCGCCAAATGACCTCCGTGTTGCCGCTAAAGCCGACCGCGACCTCGTACGCCCATTGACTCGGTTCCTTGCCCACGCGCGGCGGTGCAAAGCCGACGCGGAAGTCCTCGCGCGCCATGGCCTCAAACTGCACCACGATCGCCCCCGGCGGCGCTGGCGTCGGTGCCGTGACAGCAGCAGCATTAGCGTCAGTTGACGGTTCGTCTGCAGATGATGCAGGCTCCGGGAGCTCTTCGCTGTCGGCTGCTGCGGGCACCTCTTGCTCCGTTGCTGCTGCGGCGGTGGCGAGTGCGCCGATGCCCTTCCAGCCGCGATAGCGACCGTAGCACGCGCTCAGCTGCACCTCCTTGCTCTCAATCACGGCCGCCATATCGATAAAGAAGAGGGCGTTGAGGGGATGTTGTTGGGAGCTCGTCTTCTGGATGCAAATGACCGAATGTTAGATCGAGTTTGTTTCCATTTTGCCCCCTTCTGTTCCGCTTTGTTGAGATTGTAGATCATCACTCTCATAGCGATCACTCGAAACTATCACTCTATGCTAGTACAGTGAAAAGGATGTCACAAGTGTAATCACCTCAAAACAGGTTTATTATCCTTTCTCTAACAAAAAGAGGTTTTAGAGGTTATTTATAAACGTGTGGTCACACCAAAGAACAACTGAGTCTAACTATGGTATACAAATGCTATAACAATCTGCTTTCACTTCAATTCAGTATCTTCCCAAGGGGATCACATATAATGGTCACGTAGCACCAAGTGCTGACGCACTCTAAAACACAATACACTCTTCGATTTCCATCTTCCACCATCATCTCGTTTCCTATTTTTCAGACGCTTGAACAAAACGTGCGCCTCAGAAGATCGCCAACTTATCATGAGATACCAAAGTACCAACAAAATGAGGTGTGCGCAATTTAGGAGCAGAATTTATGAGGCGTGCGCAATTTAGGAGGCAATTTATGAGGCGTGCACAAATTCTAAACCAACTTTGAATATTTTTCAAAAAAATAGACACAGCTCAGGAAAATCGGGTAAAATTGGCATCTCTCAAACGGTTCGGCCTTTTATTTATTTCGTCCAATGTACAGTTGTTTTTGATGAGTGCTTCCCGACAAAGTGCGTTTGGGTGGGATGGGAGCTTCTCGATTAAGTACGTTTGATTTGCACCAAGACATGACAAGCTGTGATTGAGCAATTGGGAAGCAAGACAAGAGCGACGATGGCGGAGAACAAGATGAACGACGCGGTGACCAAGATGATGGACAACCTCGACCGCAACGTGCTGCGCGACCTGCAGGTGCGCTTATGTGTGAGCGTGCGTCTGCGGCTGTGTGTGGCTCTGTGAGACTGACATGTCGTTGCGATTGCGATGGGGAATGAGCAGAAGGGAGGCTACGTGTGCAGTGCCAAGTGCTTTGACAACAAGAACTGGAGCGCCGAGCAGCTGCAGCAGTGCGTCGAGCGCTGCCAAATGCCCATGCAGCAGGTGCAGAACTACCTGCAGCAGGAGATGCAGTCCTTCCAGGTGAGCTTTCCGCTGTGTGCACATGATAAGAGTGCCGTCTGCTGGACGTACAGATAGATTGCTGACAAGCACATGAACGCCATGCTGTTGTTGCGATTGTGATATGAGCAGCACCGCCTTCAGCGCTGTGCGATGGACTGCCAGGACCGCGCGCGCGACGCGCTGCCGGCATCGGGCCAGCCGAGCGACGCGCAGATGGCGAACGCGCAGAAAGGCATGGAGAGTTGCGTGAGCGGCTGCGTGGACTCGCACATCAAGATCCTGCCGACGCTGCACAAGCGTGTGGAGGAGGCCGTGAAGCAGGTCAAGCAGCAATAGATAGAGCGAACGCGCGAGCGATGCACATGACAACGCACCAGTAAACATTACGCACGATTGGGGTTCAAATTCAGTCTCTATTTTACATGTTTCCTGGTATCGAGCGCAATTTTCTCGTCTACCTCTCTTGCTCTGGCCGAAGCTGCATCCATGGCTACTAGCTAACAGCTCGAGCCACCTATTCGTTCTATAGCGCAGTGAGGTCTGCGCTCTTGGTGCGCGAGCCACTGCGGCCGCCGTCCGCGCTCACAAAATTGCTGCCACTGCCAATCGACGACAGGTGGCGCGAGTCCGTGCTCACCACCGAGTCGGACGCTGGTCGTCCGCTGCCAGTCATTGCACCATCTCCAGCTTCACTCATGAAGCCAGAAGAAGCAGCCGAGAAGCTGTCGGATGAAGCGCTCGAGAGCTTCTTGCTCATGGCGTCGCGCGCTTTCCGGGCCGCGGACTTTTGCTTGCGGCGACGCAGCATCCACTCGTACGTGCCGTAGCCGAGCCACGCGAGCCAGACGTGGAAGCCTAGCAGGATGAAGTACATCATGGTGCACGGCACGGAGATGAGCAGACACGCGACCAGCAAGCCCTGCGTCACGAGGCTCGCGGAGCTGCTCGCGTGTTCAAAGGGCAGGTCGAGCCATACGAGGCAGAACGTCGCGAAGAGCACTTGCGACAGGAACTGCACCGCACCGGTGCACGCGATTGTGAAGAACTGCGCATAATTGGCTTTGCCCACGCACGTCTGGAGCCTATTTGAGCAGTATTAACATCATCAGTAAGGCAGGTTAGTAGTGCAATGCAATGAATGGCACTAGCCAACAGAGCTATGCGCTTTCTCACCAGGTGCAATGGTGATCGAGTCCCGGGACAGTCTTCCTGCAGAGAGCGCAATATCGCGCCTTCTCCCATCGTGGTCCATGCAGCTTGATGCCGAGCCAGCCGTGCGGCAACGTCTCTGCCACGTCCTTCGATGGGTCAATGCTTTCGCAGGAGATCCACGCCGCTAGCAGTAGCAGGAACGTCGGCACATGGATCAGCAATGCGATCAGTGTCTGTACACAATCCACATCGTTGTGTGTCAGTCTTCTTGCCAATGGAGCAACACCACACAACAACAACACACTAGAGACCACAGCCCACTCACCAGCGAGTGAACTCCACGCGCACCCTCGCGCTCGCCCTGCACGAGCAGGCTGATCGCCGCGGCGTAGAAGCACGCGGCCGAGACGCTGTGCCCGGTCCACGAGATCACCTGATCGCGCGCAAATGGTCGCCCAAAGCCGTTCTTGCGCACTTGGCCCAGCAGCAGCTTGCCGCTCGGGTGCTGTTGAGACTGCAGATCACCTCCGGCTGGCGAAGCAGACGAGCCTGTGTGCTCGTCTGCGGACGAGAGCTGCTGCTGCTGTGCGTCCATTGGCGGCAGCACGCGTGGCTGGGGCGGCGGCTGCGCGGGCGCGGTCATGCGAGCTGCCGTTGCTGTGGTGCGGGTGTTTATGACGGCGGCGGAGCTCATGGCGAGCGACCTAGCAGCGGAGCTCTTGGGTTTCCCGATCGTTATGGGAATTGCGGGTGAAGATGGTCGCCCCTTCAAACCGTGAGCCAAAAATACATCTTGGAAAAATGGTTTTCGTCAATACAAATCAGGTCACAAAAGTCATAAACCACTCTGAACTGAAGGATATTTATAAACACAGTTGATATTTTATTAATAAATGGATTTTCTATGGTAGTACATGTTAGATTTGAGTTTCACTATACACTGTGCTGATAAATATTCTGACTTTCCATGCTATTTCTGGTCTGATATTTGTCATAAGGCAAAGTAAAAAATAGAAAAAGAATCAGCTGAATTTGAGTTTAGCTGCGCACTCACTTGCAACACAGTTGCTTTTTTGGTAGACAGATCCTCGCATTTAAGTCTGTGGACCATGACGCCGTTCGCTTGCAATCTAAGTCAGATGATCGCTCGTCTTGCTTTTGATGGGACGATGGGCTGTGGTGGATTTTCTTGGTTTGCTTGTCAAGAAAAATCAATTTTGATGTGGGTTCACTTTGCCTCCATTGGATAAAAACGCTTTTATACTTTTGGCCAATGGAACATCCTGGTGACAGAAGCATCCTCATTATTCGCTAAAAAGACAAATTGCGATGCTTCACGTATTAGCCAATCAGAAGTAGCCTAACGGCTGGTGACAGTGTCTCATTTCTCATTGACACCAAGCGACTCGACTGGAGCTCTTCGCAAATAGATGAATGCCAACGACGACAACGATGCTCCGCTCCGCACATCTCATCGCCCTGCAAAGACAGCGTCTGCGGGCCGCCAGCTGCAATCGCTGAACGAGGTGGTGAGCGTCGCTACACGCCGCGTGTTCCAATCGCAGCTGCTGCACCACGCTTTGACGACTCCAAGCGCGATCCGAGGGCAATTGCCCGAGCTCTGCGCATTCGTCGACGAGCTCTTTCAAGTACCAGTCGCAGCAAAAAACGACAAGCGCACCGCCAGCACATCATTATCCACTTCCAGCGAGGTGCAGCGCCATGCAGAGAACGTGCGCTGCGTGTTCCGCGATCCACAGGCGCAGTGGCTGACGCGCAGTGCCGCGCAGAGCGGCGTGACGGCATTGCTCTGTGGCCAGCTACTGCGATGCGCAGAGGAGCATTTCGCTGCACGGCGAGACCTTGCGCCCGCAAGACTGGTGATTGTGCTGCTCTGCGATCAGCTCTTTACGCCATGCACACTGCGCCTGGGCACGTTCAGCCGCAAGTGCGAGTGGCGCGACCGCAAGCCGGCGTACCACGCGATGCCCTGCTTCTCGACGTGGGACACACTCTTCCCGTTCCTCGAGCGCATGGCGAGACGATTTCCACAGGTGTTTGAACAAGTGCTCGACACGTATGATATGTACAAGACTGAGAGACACCAGGAGATGACACCACGCGTAAATTGTAACTTTGCCCACGTCGTCGGGCTCTGGCGACTCATGGAGTCCCTCGGTGGCAGCAATAACACAGCTCAAGGCTCGAGCATTTCAGTGCCCCCAGCTCAACTATCAGCTAACCAAGTGGAAGACGTCATGCTGTCACTACTTGGTTCAGTGCTGCGCTTCACAGCTCGCGCCAAAGTGCTGGAGATCGTCACCAGCACCAGTCGCGAACGGCAAGCCGCACATGAAGACCCGAAGAGCGCGACGTTCTACGGCGACCTGCTCATGGATAAGTTCTTCTCGGGGCTCCAGGAGTTCATGTTCAGCTGTCCGCACTCCAAGAAGATCGCAGCCCACGCTCTCGAGAGCTCCATTGTAGAGTCCATCTTGCAATGCACCAGTGTCCATGACAAAGACCCAGAGCCAACCTCAGATGGTAAGGCTATGCCTGCTGCTTTAGCGATGTTCACGGGCGTGGCTTGTGTGTTCGTGAGGGGCCTCGCTGGCAGCGTCGCGATGATCCTGATCCAGAAGCTGCGCAATACCTCCTCGCGATACAACGACAGCACCAACTTACTGCTCCGGTTCATCGTCGGCTTCTTCGCGCATGTGGACTTGGTGCCCGTCGACGCGATCTTCCAGCTGCTCACGGAGCTATTGGACATGTACACAGCAGCAGCAGCTTCAAAGCAAGACGCACGTGCTCAAGCACTGTTTTTCATGGTGTACGTCGCGATCTACCGCACCGAGGCCGTCCCGAGCACCAACAACAGTGGCGACATCGACAATGATGAGGCGAACCCGTACCTGGCGCTGCTGAACTTCCAGGATCGCTTTAGTGGCGAAGTCGCCAGTGAAGACTTCTACGTCATGCCAATCGAGTGGATGGCGATTTTGTGGAAGACGTGGTTTGCGTTCTCCTACGACGACCTCGCGTCGTTCATCGCAGGGTACGACGAACACCATCGTAGTCTCCACGAGACCCAGGAGAATGGCGATATCTCTATAGAAGACGAGCCACTCACACTCTCGACAGTTACCCGACTCCAGAGCTTGCACATCGCCTTTCGAGACGCCGACGGCGTCTTTGTGCGGCAGATGCAGCTGCTCCGACCGCACTTTGTCGCCCCCAGCCACGTCGAGAAGCTCCTGAGCTCACCTTCCAACGATGGACAAGAGAGCAACTCGCTCAAGCGGCTGTTGACAGGCACGTTGTATAACCAGCAGCAGCAGACCAAACACAAGAAGCGCAAAATTGGAGCTCCGGTTGACGCAGAGGCCGAAGAGCGCAAGCTCAACGTGCTCCTGCTGCCCGAGGTGATGGAGCGCGTGTGCTCGTTCATGAGCGCCAAGCGGCTCTGTCGCCTCGCCCAGGTCTGCCAGGGCTTTGCGGGCATCAGCCGCTCCGGTCGCCTGTGGCAGGGACTATTCGTTTCACTCACGTCACGAGACACTGAGCCGATGCATTGCAGTCACGGGTACAAGTACCACCACGACTGGCGCATGCTGTACCGAGAGCGCTGGGAGGCGCGTCGCAGGCTGCGCAAGCGGCAGCGCGCGATCAACACGACCCACCAACGCCGGCTTCTCGAGCAGGACCCCGATAGCCTTGACGTGTCCACCGCACTGGTGATCGCTCAGATCCCGTTCTCAGCGCGGCTCTGTCACTTCTGCGGCTGCAACCAAGTGCTGTCGTCGCAGGCCCAGGTGGACGAACATCAGCGGCTCCATGAGCAGTTCAAGTGTGTGGATGTGATTGCCTGTGGCGCGTCGTTCACGAGCCTCGCGCAGCTCAAGAAGCACGTCAAAGAGGAACATCCAGAGCACGCCACGGCCACAGTGGTGACTGCCAAGAACCAGAAGCAGGCGAAGCCGCGTTTTGATTGCGGTGTCGACGGCTGCACGAGGAGCTACACGTCCCAGAAGCGACTCGAGTCGCATCGGAGACTCAAGCACCACGATGGCAGTGGCGTTGCTGCTGCAGTATTTGCTGGCGCGGAGTGAAGGTCGAAGTGAACGTCTGAGTGAAGGTCGATTATCCATGACACCCATTCTCATGGAGCTATTTGTAGCCATTCAAGTTGATCTTGCAAGAGTTCAAGAAGAGTTCATAAGAAGGTGAAGGCGATTGACTTGATTGAGCTCTTCAGCCCTTCTCTATTCGCTGTCTCTCTTTAGTGTGGAAGAACGATCCGAGCGTGGTGACTAGAGTAGAGACCGAGAGAGAGAAAATGGAAAAGGCGATTGCGGACGAGGTGGCTTCGGCCGACGTGCTCTGGTACGCGGCCGAGCGTATCGGCAAGAGCAGCAGCGGCGACGAGATCCAGAAGATTTGCGACTATCTCGTCAAGTAAGGAAGCCACCATCTTGGCGACACGCTCTGGTGGCTTTGTCTCTAATATAGTGACATTTGTCATGTGTGCATAGCAAGCACTGGTTCCAGACGGCGGGGGACCTCCGCATCGCGCAGCTCGCGACTGACGAATGGCACTCGTAAGCTGTTCATTCGATGAAGAGTCTCGTAAACTCCAGCTCTCTCTTACGTACCCATTATTGATTTCTCTGTTGTGCTTTGTGTCACAGGCTGCAGATCCCTTCGCGGCTCAAGATCGCCGTGCAGCAGGTACTCGACGAAACGCCGTACCAGCAGCAGCAGTACCACCAAGAGCAAGACGGCAGCTCCAACGGCTATGCAGCGTACTACAACTACGCTGCTACGCAGGATGGGGAGCACCAAGTCAGCGGTTATCAGCAGCACTCTGAGTGGCCAACAACGAATGGCTCGTCCTCTGCAGACACCGCTGCTGCTGGCTACGGAGGGTTCTACTATGCACAAGAGGCTGCACTTTCAACAGCAGAAGAAGAACAGCAACACGAGCAGTACGATACTCCAGGGAGAGCTCGGTACTATGGCTGCACCACTGAAGACAGCAAGTACACTGAAGCGAGTCACACAGCAGAGCTGTACCCACCCCCTAGCTACTACGATCCAGCTACTGCAGCTGCTACACCGGACCAGACTATAGTTGACAGCTACTACCACTACCGAACAGAACACGAAGCAATGACCTGCCAGATCGAGAGCGACGTCGTCGAAGCGCACGCGGTGGTCGTGGAGGACGCGGCCACGTACGAAGAGATTCTCGCGCCAATGCCGCAGCAGTGGAGTTGCCGCCAGTGCACGTTCTTGAACCCGATCTCGGAATCCTTCTGCGAGATGTGTCAGGATCACATCTCGGCGTCGCCCGATATGGCTGGCGTCAATTTCCACAGTGGTGTTCAAGCTCCAGCGTACGGAGGAGCCCAGGCTTTGATGCTGTCAGCTCAGCCGACGCCACCGGTGTCGCCATTGTACTCTCCATCAGCTCCGTCCTATGAGGCAATGGACTGTGACGACGGCGATCAGCACCCACCAGAGTTCCTGCCACCCGCCCCCATTGCAATTCTCTCACCACCAGCGCCAGTCGGAACCACGCCTACCATTCCGTCCGAGGTGGCCAAGCAACTGGCGTTCCAGGGCGACGACGCTTCAATGGGCGCCAACTGCGAGGTCATCCACCCAACCAAGGTGCGCTGCCAGCCGCCTGCACCAGCGGAGCACTACCTGGCACTGGCGTTCAAAGGCAAGGCAGGCGCGTCACCGTCGTCTCTGGCTCTAGCCCATAATGGCGGGAATGCGGTGGTGAAGAGCGACCAAGTGCGGCGAGAGGAGGACGCGCTCACCGAGTATTCATTCTAATGAGAACCCAATTAATGAATGGCTGGCAATGGACCTCTTGCAATGACGGAATGTAGCCATGGTATTGATGTGACCCTGGTCAAGACTTTTGTGCATCTCAAGACAAGAATTAGAATTCATCAACCAAGATGCATGTAAACAATCTAACGATGTGTGCTGCCATTATTATGTGGTGGTGAGTCATCTTTGCCGTGGAGAAATATGTTACTAAGCGTACGGGCACCAGACGCTGTTCATCTCAACATAGACCGACTTGAGTTGCGTCCATGACTCGATGCCCGCGAGGCCGTTCTCGCGGCCCAGTCCGGACTTCTTGTAGCCACCCCACGGGGTCTCCACGGGCGCGAGGTTGTAGTTGTTGATCCAGGACGTGCCCACGTGGAGGTTGGCCACCATGCGGTGCGCGCGCTGCAGGTCCTTGGTGAACACGCCGGCCGACAAACCAAAGTCCGAGTCGTTCGCGCGCTCAAGCACCTCGTCCTCGCTGTCAAAAGGCAGCACGCACATGACCATGCCGAAGATCTCTTCGCGCACGATTGCCATGTCGTCCTGGCAGTCCACGAAGATCGCTGGCGTGAGGAAGAAGCCATTCTTGGTTTCAGGCGATGGCGTAATGCGCTCTCCACCACCGCTCAACAGCGTCGCGCCCTCCTCGACGCCCTTGGTGATGTAGCTCTGCACGTGCTGCATGTGCTTCTCGTGGATCATGGGTCCGATGTCCGTGCGTGGGTCCAGCGGGTCGCCGATGTGCAGCTTGAGCGTGCGCTCGTGCAGCCGCGCGACGAATTTGTCAAAGACCTGGCGCTGCACAAACACGCGCGTGCCGTTCGAGCACACCTGGCCGGACGAGTACCAGTTGCCCATCATGGCCCCGGAGACGGCCTCTTCGATATCCGCGTCCTCAAACACGATCAGCGGCGACTTGCCGCCGAGCTCCATCGTCACTTTCTTGAGCCCACGCGCCGCGCTCTCGTACACGCGCGTGCCCGTGCCCACGGACCCTGTGAATGAGACCTTGGCGACGTTCGGGTGGGTCACGAGCGCATTGCCCGTCTCCCCCGCGCCAAGCACCACATTGAAGACGCCCTCGGGCACGCCGGCCTCCAAATACGCCTCGGCGAGCTTGAGCGCCGATAAAGGGGTCTCCTCAGACGGCTTGAACACCATCGAGTTGCCGAATGCGAGCGCCGGCGCCGACTTCCACGCCGCGCTCTGCAGCGGGTAGTTCCACGCGCCAATGCCCGCGGTCACGCCCAGCGGCTCACGACGCGTGTACGCCCAGCTACCACCAGGTAAATCAAGCGACTGGCCGCCGATGGACGGCAGGATGCCGCCGTAGTAGTTGAGACAGTCGGTGGCGCTCACGACGTCCACGATCGACGTCTCGGCGATCGGTCGCCCCGTGTCGAGAGTCTCGAGGTGCGCGATCTCATCGTTACGGCTCGTGAGGATGTCAGCGGCGCGGCGCAGCACGGCCCCGCGCTCGGCGGGCGCAAGCTTCTTCCAGTGCTGCTGGCCCGCGCACGCAGCGTCCACGGCATTACCCACGAGCTGCGCGTCGGCGGCGTCGAACTGGGTCTCCGGCGCGCCCGTGGTCGCGTTCAAGAGCGTGAAGCGCTGCGTGGAGCTCTTGGCGGGTGAGACGAACTTGCCGTTCACGAACGACTTGACGGCGCGGATGCTCATGTTTGAGGTTGCTTGTGTGGGTAAAGAGGTGGATGCTGGAGTGAGATGTGCTGTGCTGTGCCGACAGAGAGAGAGCGATGCAGGCGAATGGACCTCTGGTGCAGTTTTGGTTTTCAGCTGAATATGCGAATATGCGATCAGCAATGTCCGCGTGTAATATCAAGTATAGAATATAAGATCTCAAATAGAGTCAGTTACTTGTTTATTTTGGTACTAAAGAGATAATTTTGAGAATATCTTTTCGTGATTTGTAATTTGAGCAGCAGCTGATGGTTTTGCGACACCTTTTGACCTTTGGCGTCCACTACTGTGGTGCTGACTATACAGCAAAAAGAATCTGAATGCACTACTGACCGCACTACGTTTGCTGATCACTCGAGCCTCCCCGCGTAAATGCCATCGGTGGTGGATGTCCTCACGCAAAGGCTCGACCGCGTTCATGTTCTCTCCGGTTGTCTAGGCAGACGGCGTGAGTCCGCTTGTCGCTGGCTTTGCACGCGATGGCCCTGACGTTCAGACTGATGGCAGCGTCCTTGTTGTTGCGCATGGCACTGGCATGTTACGAGTCTGAGGCTCCAGTCGAAGTGGCTCAGATGGAGGACGACGACAGTAGAGACGAAATTCTTTTTGCTGTTTAGTTGGCAGCAAAGCAGAGTGATGGTTTCCATTTCTCCGTGAGCAGGGTCAAATCAACAGCATGGCTACATTTCCATGCACGAGATCCCGTGCAATTTCGTTGATGAATTCTAGCTCTACTTGGACGAGCGCTGCCGCTCGACGAGCTGCTTGTCGCTGATCTCAAACACGCCCGTGAAGCACTGCGTGATCTCGTCCTCGTGGTGCGTGATGAGGATCAGGTGCGTCGCGTGCTGGGCGAACGTGCCGACGGCGTCCATGACACGCAGCACGTGCGCGCGGTTGAACGGGTCGAGCCCGTGGGTGACCTCGTCGAGGATAAGCACTTCGGGACAGGCGGCGAGCGTGCGCGCAATGAGCACGAGCTTTTGCTCACCCTGGGACAGTTCTGCCAGGGTTCGCGTCTGGATATCACATGCTGGCAGGTTCAGCAACTTGGCCGCAAGATGCGCCTTGTCGACTGACTTGGCATTCTCCAAGATGAGCTCGAAAGCTGTGGTCGCCCGAGAGTCGCTTCTGACATCTTCGGCGAGCACGCTCTGGTGCAGAAGCTGGATATGCTGATCTGTTGATACGGCACCGACGACTCGCTGAGCGCTGCTGCCTGAGGAGAGATTATCGCTTCCGACAAAGACGTCGCCGCTCGTGAGCCCATGGCCGGGGGTCTGCATAAGCACACGCATGAGTGAGCTCTTGCCCGAGCCATTGGGTCCGAGCAGCACCCAGTGTTCGTGCCGGTGGCGCACAAAGTCGATCGAGTCCAACAGCACGCGTCGGTCGTCATATGCGATCGAGACCTCGCGGAGCTCAATGGCTGGAGATGCCGGGTGATGGTGGCTTTTGACATCTTCATCTTGATGCGGACAGTCGAAGAGCTCCTGGACAAGCGAGATCATCTCGTGCTCGCTCATCTGCGGCCGTTTTTCGTGCTCCTCGTCAAAGAACGCCTGCAGTTTCCCAAAGAGCACCTCGCGGTCTTCCTCGTCTTCTTCACCGACTTGGCACGGAAGCAGCTCCAATTCCAAGTCATTAGCGACAGCATCACTGTCTGCTGATAACGATAAGCTTTTCTTCGAGGAGCTCTTCCGAAGCAACACCATGTGTGTGAGAATCTCGGGGAACACCTGCTCCAGCCGGTTCGCGACGAGCAGCACCTGAGTCCGGTACGCCTTTGGGTCGTTGCGACCGCCAGTGTCAACCAGGAGCCGCGTGAAGCCCCGCGTGAGCTGACCGAGCATCCACTCGAGCTGCTTCCTTGCCGCGACATCGAGTCCGTCAAAAGGCTGATCCAGGATCAGCACGTTCGCGCGCGGGACCCTGAGCAGCGTCTCGGCGAGCATGAGCTTGCGTATCTCGCCCGTCGACAGGTGCTTTACGTGAGACTCCCACACTGGGTACAGCCCCAGGCGTACGATCAGATCTCGCGCGCTTGGCGAGCCCACGCCACCAAGCACGTTCGCAACCGCCTTGCCGCCGTGGAGCGCGACAAACTCGCGGTGCGCATCGAGGCTGAGACTTGAGATCCGCGCGCGCCGTCGTTGCTCTCTCGAGCCGCTCTGTGCTTGGTGGTCGATCGACTGCTGCAGCTGGTTGAGAAATCGCGTCTTGCCGCTGCCGTTGAGTCCCAAGAAGCAGTGCACGTCGTTCGGATACAGCTCGTAGGACGGCGCGAGCGCGAAAAGCGGTTCGACGACTTGCTCGACGTGGTCCTGAGGATGAAGAAACGGGTTCTTGTACGCCGGGAGAGCGGCTCCAGCGATAGGAGCGCTGCGTCGAGCGCCTGGGCTGCCGCTGCCGCCGCTGACCAGAGACGAGTAGCGATGGACGCTGTTGCTGGTCGTGGCACGCAGAGCCCTCCGGTGCCGCACGAGCGTCGTCAGCATGGACGTCACCATCGGAAAAGCGCTGCTGGTGAAAAATGCCCTGTTTGAACGCAATCCACAACAATGTTCACCATGCACATCAGTCAAAACGAGTTTTGCGCAATCCCAATGTTGTGCATTTTAGTGGGCTCTGCAAATAGCCTTAGAGGCTACTATTTGAAGTGCACTTGGCAGGAGAAGCATCACTGCCGCGCGACGAGGATCGAGGGTGCGTTGCTATCGAGCGTTTGGCCTTTTTGTGGGCAGCACGAAAAGCAAGCCACGAATGACAGATCCCAGGCAGCAATCAAGGTCGCAGCTGTGGTTGAGTGCAACCCCGAGTCGTGTCAAAAGCTTCCACCCTTCGCGGACATCTTGATTTGATACTGAGGCTTTAGAACAGACGACAACAGTCTCCGATCCACCCAGCACACTAGAGATTCAAAAGCTGCATTGCGAAGGTCCAAGCGTCGCGACTTTTGTCTTTCATGAAGCAGAGTTGCACCATGCGCGCGAACTGCGCAATGCAGTGGAAATTCAAAGATGCTACAGCGACACCAGGAAAATTTCTTGTGACGCAAGGCTCGGCGAGACACCCTCGAGGTGTCTTGGAGAATTTGCGCGTTCCCCAGCATGTCGTATCTGTCACTTATGACATAGTAGAATACTGTATACATATACAATGCATCATATGTCCACAACGAACAGCTAGTTCTGCTGCTTGCGTCACTTTTGGCAGGCACTTTGGCGCCAACATGTATGGGAACGGCAACTTCCAGCAGCAGCAGCAGCAGCCTGCAGCACCAATGGTGCCACCACAGCAACAACACTATGGCAGCGCGCCCCTATCGACTGCTGGACAGCAGCGGGTACGCTGACTCGCGCTCTCTCAAAGACGCAGCACTGCACCCAGTCACTCTCACTCTCATGCTTGTCGTGCAGCTCCAAGACCGGCTCATGCAGCTGAAGCGCGAGAAAGGTGAGGCCGACGGCTTGGTGCAAATTCTGAACGCGAAGCTGAGTGAAGCCGAGGAGGACAACTTTGAGCTGCGCGCCAACATGCGCACGATCGAGGTCGAGGCCGCGTACGAGGCCAAGAAGACCGAGGAGCAGCTCAGGAAGCAGATGTCGTCCATGGAGTCGCGTCTAAGCTTCCTCGCCGACCAGCTCAAGAACGCCGAGCGCGTCAAGCTGCGCGCGCTGCGCGAGGTCGAGGAGCTTCAGCAGCGGCAGCTGCTCGAGCAGAAGCGCCTGGACGCTGAGAAGCGCCTGCTCGCGACCAAGAAGCGTAAGCATGAGAGCGTCATGATCGCCGCGAGCCAGACGCTCATGACGCGCATGCAGCAGTCGTCCGCCTCCTCGTCACAGGCTACCACACCGCCTTCCTCCGCGCCAAACACCAAGAACAACGTGAGCACGAGCGCTGCTGCGATCCAGACCGAGCCGCTACAGGACACGCACGGTTACGCTCAAGTATGTATGTACAAGGCTTTCGAGCCTCAAGCTTGCATTGGTTTCTTCTATTCGGACTGATATGCACCTGTATGACGTATAGGAGAACGCCGAGCTGCTGTCCAAGCTCATGAGCAGCTTCTCGCGCGACCTGCTCACGCTCTTCAACGGTGCAAACGGCACGGTGAGTGGCACACAAGGCGATGCTAACAGCGGCGCCACAGCGACTGTATCACGTCCACCGACGCCCACAGTGGCAGCCGCAGCCATGCTCCACAACACGCAGCATTCGAGCGGTGGGTCCGGAACTCAAGCCTTCTCGCAGAGTGTCTTCTCGCAGATCGCGGGCCAAGCACATGCTCAGGCACAGGCATCGATGCTGAGCTTCGCTATGGAGACGAACCTGAGCCAAGCCGCGTTTGCGACCGAGCGCGCAAAGGATCTCTACGACACACTCGGCAAGATGCTCAATGGCGAAACGACGGTTTTGGCACTTGCGCCAGTGTTCATTAAGTACTTGGCAGCGCCCACGGACCTGGACGTCGACGTGCTCTCGAGCGTCATGCGCGTCATGTACTTTGTCATGCACCACAGCGAGCGCTTCCAGCAGTTCCTGCTTCTGTCGGCCTCCACTGGTGAGACGTCGTCCAGTACAAGCGTCCCATCACGACAGACGGCCTCTAGCTTGATGGACCACCCTCGCATCTCGTTACCAGGGCTCAAGTTTGCTTCACTGGACGACTACCTGGCGTCCCACAACGACCACAAGCTGCTCGACGACGAGCTGTCGTCCGCCGAGAGCGCGTCGGAGCTCAAGCAGCAGCGGTCGAAGCTGCTCAGCGCGCTCTGCCGCGTCATTCGCAACTACGTGAACCAGCCCGAGGTCGTCGAGAACGGCCTCTGCGTGCTTAGCTTCTGGGTCGACCTCGGCATCGCAACGCCTTCTTCACAACCAGATTTCAAGCCATTGCTCACGGGGAATGTGATCCAAGACATCCTGTTGGCGCCAAAGGGCTCGCCACTGCTCAAGCGCACGGCGCTCAACCTGCTGACGCAATTGCTGCATTTCCACGACATCTTTCCCGAGATTGAGGCGTCCTCGAAGAAGTCGCTGCTCTTTAACCGTTGCGCCAAGATGCTGCTGAGTTCCTCGTCGCAGCAGCAAACGAGCAGCTCTTCGTCATTGGAACCCACAGTAGCAGCAGCACGCGACATGCGCCTGCTGCAGCTGCAGATCGTGCACGTGCTGCTGGCGATCGCGTTGTCTTTCCCATCGACCGGCATTCGGTTCGTGCTGGAAGCCACGAGGGGCCACGCGAATGACGCCGACGGTCACCGGTCCGTGATTTACTATCTGGCTCAGCTGCTGCACAGCGAGACCGTGGATGTGCGCATCGCCAAGTGCATGATCACTGGGGAGGCATCAGTGAGCTCTCGAAGACCCAGTAGGGATAGTAGTACTGCGAGCGACTGCGCCGCCGAGCAGCGGCTGCTGGGCAACCCGCTGCGCATGCGCCTCGTGCGCGACGCGTTCGCGCTGCTGAGCCTGCTCGTGCGGTATGTAGACCTGGGGAGCGAGCTGGACGGCGCCGAGCACGAGCCGGCGTTCCTCTCGGTGCTGCATCTGCTCAGCGGCCAGCAGTTCGATGAAGAAAGTGAGCGGAACGACTCGATCTCCAAGACCGCACGTGCGCTCATCTCCATGACGCTCGCGCTCTAGCCCATGCGCCTGATTTTTTTTAATGAAGCAGAGACAGACAGACGAACGCCATGATACAGTTTGCGACAGTTTTGTGAGTGATGCCTTTTCAAGCGCCAGCAACAACGCCAGATGCAGACCGAAGTCACTCCTGACTATGAGTATACTGTCGCTCCCGACTATAAGTATGCTGGGGTCGAGGAGGCCCTGAACCTTGCCCACTCCGAGCTGATCGAGTCCTACCAGAGAGCTATCAGCTTCCAGGCATCTCTTGCCACCCGAGCTCGGAGAGCCCAAGTGAGTAAGTGTTCGTTCTTGAGATAGATGTTTCGAGCGGCGTTCACGTCTCGGTCCATCGTCAGCTCGCAGCTCGAACAATAGAAGACCTTCTCGTGCGTGATCTTGGGATTGATTCTCTCGCAATGAGAGCACGTCTTCGTCGTGTAGTGCTCTTCGCACACGACGTCTTCAAAGTCTGGGTCGTCTGGAGGGCGTTTGCGCTTGGAAGACTTCATCGTTAGACAGCGAGATCGTTTGTGGGGATCTTGTGGTGTTTGCCGTCGCTGGCGTGGCAGACACAAACCAGGCAGCTTCCTCCTCTTCCCAGACACACTGTTCCCTGGATCTTGCCGTTAAATGTGAGACTCAGCATGAGCGAGCGGGCGGATGGTTGGTGAGTTCATCCTTGTAATGTTTCGGGAGCGATACCATATACCTCTCTTTGGCAGAAGACACGTACTTGGGCATTGCTTTGAGCTCTACGTGTTCAAGGGAGGCCGGTTCGTTGAAGACGGCGGTTCGCAATCTCCTGGGCCGATTCTGACTCCCAGCCGCTCCCAGAGTTCTTGATGCGATAGCTTCTGCTGCTGCCAAGAAAACTGTCCAGGTTGCTGCTCATGCTACCACTCGTTGTGCAATCCGCCGTGGTCGTGGGTTTACTGCTGTTCAAGCTCATGCTCTTGCGCAGATGACACGACGACCATGATGATGGGTGCCTTCGATCGCTCAATATCTGACTGGACCAAAAGCGCATTTCTCGGCTGGATGGTGGTCGTCGTTGACCCTCAGCTACCACTATAACCTTTCAATCTTTCCATACACTGAGTTCTCTCGACTTCAAGTTGTTTTAAACACAATAACACATCTGGGGTGACTATCCACCAAGCAGCAACCACCACTAAACGGAAAGATCGTGAAAAAAGCAACCAGCATCCACCGCCGCCGCTGCGCCAGGAGCTCATCGCTCTTCACTTCTCAATCGGCCACCTCGCAGCGACATCGATCAGTAGCACCAGCCATCCTCTTCCAGCGTCCCACTCCCACCCACTCACATCACCTCGTCAAAATAAGGATGCGCGGAGCTCTTGCAGTGGTCGTGGCGCTCGCGACGGCGCTGCTCGTCCATGGCGTCGACGCACAGCCTGTGACACCGCCACCAGCTCCAGTGTCAGAAGCGTCGTACGACAAGAGTACGTAGCCTGCGCTCATATTGAGCTGTGTGCGTTTGTGTGTGTGCTCAATGTCTGACGGTTGATATGTCTTGGTATGTACCTGCACAGCCTGCTTTGAGCTGCCGATCGTGATCGTGTCACCCACGAGTGAGCGACTGCCGACCCCAGTGTGCAACCAACAGCGGTACCCGGCGCTCGACTGCAGGAAGACGGCTGTGGAGGCGGACATCGAGGTGATCGACAACAACAACGGCACGCTCAACTGCCTTAACGGCCCGCGTACGGCGATCTACGCGTCGAAGACGCACTACCGCGGCCAGTCGAGTCTCGGTTTCACCAAGCACCAGCTGAGCGTCAACCTCCACGAGGACGGCGAGCTCCTCGGCTTTCCTGCCGACAAGAAGTTCGTGCTCAACGGCCCCGTGATCGACAGCAGCCTCCTGCGCAACCACTTGGCGCAGTGGCTCTTCCGCCAGACGACGCGCTACTCGCCGCGCTCACGCCACATCGTCGTGTTCATTCGCGACAAGCTCGACACGAATGACAACTCGCCAGCGTACAAGGGCATCTACCTGGCGCTCGAGAAGATCGCGTACGGCCCCAACCGCGTCGGGCTCGCGCCACTGGATAACACGTGCAAGGGAGACAAGGAGCTCAGCGGTGGCTGGGCGTGGCAGAACAACCCACTCAACTACGGCGTGTACTCGCCCAACATTGTGCGCGACAAGTACCAGATCATGTTTGGCTCGGGCGAGCGTCCCGTGCTCATGCACCCAAGTGCGCGCGCGCTCACGCAGACCATGCGCGACTACTTTGTCGACAACAAGACCGGTCCATTGCCGCGCATGTACGAGTACTTGTACGAAAACATGACCAACACGCGCGGATTCGACGACGTCCTCGATATTGGCTCGTTCGTGGACTACTTTCTGCACTCAGAGATGTCCCAGAACTCGGACGCGTACCGCCGCAGCGCCTACTTCTTCAAGGACCGCGACCAGCCGATCAACGCCGGCCCTGTGTGGGATTTCAACTTGGCGTACGGCAAGGGAGCGAACCAGAAGGACTGGCTGTACAAGCCGCACACGTTCTGGAAACGCTTGTTCTGCAACTACAAGTTCGCGTCGCTTGTGCCAAAGCGTTGGCGTGAATTGCGAGCGAGCGCCTGGAGCGACGAAACCATTAGTTTCTTCCTGGGCAACGCCTCGGCACCGATCTCGCGCCAGCTGGAGCACTGCGGCAGCTGGACGAGCATCAACCTGCAGTGCGCCAACACGAACGGTGACGGCACGTTCCTGGCCACCGTCGACTCGCTCGAGCGCACGGTTCTCTCGCGCGCGCGTTGGATGGACAAGCACGTCGCGGGCTTCTACATGAAGCTCAATTCAACGGTCTGCGAGCCCGCGGGACCGATCCCAACGTATAACTGCGCTGAAGATGGTGACGACGACGGATGCCTGCGTGACCCTGAGAAGTACATCAAAGCGGTCGAGTTCCCAGCGATCCGCAAGCCAAATTCGGCCACGCCCTGCGCTGCAAAGGACACGGTCACTGCTAGTACGAGCAATGAAGCGCTTGAAGAGCCGACGATCGACCCGTGCTGGCTAGCGGCCGGCGTGTACATCACGGAAGGCTCGCTCACGCCCTTCTGCTCGGGCTACGGCTCGTGTCCGCCCGGCCCCGGCGCCAAGTGCACGTGCACCCAGGGTCGCAAGCTGCCGACGTGCGCTCGCAGCGACGACCCGATCGCGATCCCAGATCTGATGATCGCGTCTCAATTATCCGAAGCGGCACAGGTCGCTAGTCAGGACAGCGCTATCAAGAATGGCTCGGGTATGAAGACCGAGGTGCTCGCGGTCTCGGGCTGCATGCTCGCGGCGATGGGCGGCCTCTTCGTGCTCCTGCGCAACCGGAGAGAGAGGAAGCGCCAGGCGGCGCTCTACCCACCGGTGCTGGATGACAGCGAGAAGGGCAGTCCGCTCCAGTACGGCACGTCGTAACCCGTCGCTTTCTTTGACTTCGGTCGTCCGCTTTTTGATTTCTCGTCATTGTCGAGTTGCTTTTTCTGATATTCGCAGGAACGAATAGTTGTTTTGCTCTCGATGCGTGATTGAGTTTGGGTCACGTGTGATGGTTGATATACAACTAATGATCCGATGCTTCCGTCCATGTCGAAGGGAAAAGCAATGCTGCATACGATGTCGATCCGCTGCTTTAGCGACCAAAGCCAGGATGACTGACCTCTCTCACCTGCCCTTTGCTTGGCTGGACAATCGTGATGGCTGCGAATGACGTGCGAAAGGTGGATCGTTTGATGGCAGTTGAGGCACATTCTGTCGCACGCACAGGCGTAAGAGAATAGATGACTGGCCTTGGAAGACGATCTCCTCCTCTGCTGGCTTCTGTGGCTCTCACTTGCGATTTTTCCACAGCTTGTGACGACTTCAGTAGTTCCAGCCCCCATTTACGCAACTGTGCCTCACGATGGTACTGTTGCGGTTCAAGACAGCAACGCTCTTGCTATGGATGGCACTCTTTGTCGCGTCATGGACTCTCACGCTCGCGCTCGAGAACGGTAAGAGATACTCTGTCTTCCTCGACATGAACGGCTCGCTTATCATTGTCTAACAACACTGTGTTCTCTGTTTCTCGATTAGCATGCTTTGAGCTGCCGATCGTGGTCATCTCGCCCACAACCACGCGTCTCCCAAGAGCTCCGTGCGTCCAGAAGCCCCTGCCCGCACCGAACTGCATGAAAGAGCCCGTCGAAGCGATTGTCGAGGTCGTGGACCACGCCGACGGCACGCCCAACTGCTTTCTCGATGCTCGTACGAGTACGCACTTGGCTTCGGTGCACTACCGCGGCCAGTCGAGTCTCTACTTTTCCAAGCACCAGCTGGGCGTGACGCTCACGCAACCCAGTACATTGCTCGGGTTCCCTCTCGACCAAGAATTCGTGTTCAACGGGCCGCTGATCGACAGCAGCTTGTTGCGCAACCACTTGGCGCATTGGCTCTTCCGGCAGACGACGCGGTACTCACCTCGTACGCGGCACATGGTGCTCTTTGTTCGCGACCGAGTGGATCCGATGGACTTCACCGCCGAGTACAAGGGCATCTACTTGACGCTCGAGAAAATCTCGTACGGTCCTAGTCGCGTCGGGCTCGCGCCACTGGACCGCACGTGTGCTGGCTCACGAGAACTGAGTGGCGGCTGGGCGTGGCAGATCAACCCGCTGAACTACGAGGTGTACTCGCCCAACATTGTCCGCGATAAATACGAGACCGCGCTTGGCCCGGGTCAACGGCCCGCGCTCATGCACCCAGCCCCCGAGGTCTTGACCCAGAGCATGCGCGACTACTTTGTGGATCCAGTCACAAGTCCACTGACCACGCTGTACGCGTACCTGTACGAGAACATGACGACTTCACCGGACGATCTAAGTCAGTACATTGACATTGGCTCGTTCGTAGACTACTTTCTGCATTCGGAGATGTCCCAGAACACGGACGCGTACCGCCGCAGCACGTACTTCTTCAAGGACCGCGACCAGCCGATCAACGCCGGCCCTGTGTGGGATTTCAACTTGGCGTACGGCAAGGGAGCGAACCAGGAGGACTGGCTGTACAAGCCCTTTTCATTCTGGAAACGCCTGGTGTGCAACTACCAGTTCGCCTCGTTGGTTCAGAAGCGCTGGCACGAATTGCGAGCGAGTGTTTGGAGCAACTCATCGATCAGCGCGTTCCTGGATGAAGGCGCAGCACCGATCCACCGGCAGCTAGAGAAGTGCGCCAACTGGACGAGTAGTGACCTCTATTGTGCGAATGTCCAAGTCGGCGGAACGTATCACGAGAATGTCCACGCGCTCCAGGTGACGGTCGTGAACCGCGCGAAGTGGATGGACGCGAACGTCGGCAGGCTCTACATGGCGCTCAATGCGAGCGTGTGTGTGGCCGTGGAGACGGAGCTTCCAAAGTTCAACTGCGCGAAGAATGGGAGCGACGACGGCTGCTTGAAAGACCCGAAGGCTTATGTCAAGGCAGTCGAGTTCCCGGCCGTGCGCTCGCCTTCACCTTCGAAGCCTTGCACCAGTGGTGCTAATGAGACGCTGGAAGTCCCCAGTATCGACCCGTGTTGGCTTTCGGCTGGCGTGAGCGTCGCGCAGAGTGCACTGACGCCGTTTTGCTCGGGCTATGGCTACTGCGAGCCTGGACCGGGGGCCAAGTGCCAGTGTGCCCAAGGACGACAGCCACCGACGTGTGCTACCCCCATAGCAGCAGCAGGCAACTCACCAACGACCGGACATGAGGCCAAGACGACGGTTGCGTTGACAGCGTCCCCATCACCGCCACCGACGTCCTCGTTTGCGATGTCCAAGTACTCTGCGTGGGGATTCACCATTGCGATGGTGGCTGCAGTCTGTGGAGCGGTGGCACTCTACTATCGCAAGTCGAGTGTCGAGGAAGATGACGAGGATGATAAGAAGGACGACGACACTGTCGCGTTTGCGAATCCTCGCAAAGGCACGGCGAAGTATGGCACCTGCGCTGAGATCCAAGAGACCACCGAGTGATGAAAGCTGCCTCTGGTCCACTGACAGGTGACACGAAGACGTTGAGTTTTGCTGGGTGCTCCAGATTTTTCGAATACAACATTGCATCTTGATGAGATAACGATATACATGGCTTGGTGGGTGTTGCGCTCAGGGTTTGCTTGGCGCCTTGAGCTCGTGAACACTTCGCCAACTCGTAAAGTCCGAGTGCTCGAGTTTCACACCCGAAGCCGGAGGTCCAGAATATGTGTTGTCCATATAATATCATTTTTAAAGGGGTATGTGTTTTTAGTGGTGTATCAATTTGAGAGTATTGTCTGTACCACCAGTCTCCATCCAGCCTTACTTTAGCTGCACGAGTTCGGCACGCCCGAGCACGCCTCAAGCGCCTTGCTGACCTGTTCGAACGTCGGGCGGTCCGCCGCGCACGCGCTCCAGCACTGCTCGATCAGCTTCTTGAGCTGCGGTGTCACTCGCGCATCGTGGATCACTGGACGCTGTCCGGCCTGGGCAGCAAACGCCGCTGCGTACGGACCTTTGCCCACAAACAGGCGCAGACTCTGGTAGTACGGCTCTTCTTCCTGCAGCAGCTCGTTCATGAGGATGCCAAACGAGTACACGTCCGTCTTCTCGTCTGCCATCGCGCGCATGCTGAGCAGCTCGGGAGCCATGTACGCCGCCGTGCCGCACGCCGCGCCATCCAGGTCAACGTCATCCACTGCAGCAGCACCAGTCTCAGCATTACTAGTACAGCTCGCAATTGACGAACCCGACGCCAGCACGTGCGACGACGTCGTGCTGCTCGTTTTGGCGCGGAACGTCGCGAGCCCAAAGTCGGCGATCTTGGCCTGGTAGTCCTTCGACACAAGCACGTTCTGCGGCTTCAGGTCGCCGTGCGTGACCCCACAGGCGTGTAGCTGCACCATGCCGAACACGATACCCAACAGCAGGTTGAGCTTTACACGACCATCCGTCATCTTGGCTTCCACCTGCGAGTCCTCACAGTAGTGCAGCAGAAAGCTCAGACTGCCGCGCGGCATGAACTCCATCACGATCGCCACTGGCGTCAGCGTGTAGCCGTAGAGCTGCACGATGTTCGGGTGGCTGCCGAGGACGCCCAGCACCAGCGTCTCCTTGATGAACGCTCTCCTGTCGCGCTTCGTCAGCTGCGGCGTATGGAGCTTCTTGATCGCGACCTCCATGCCGTTCCACAAGCCTCGGATCACAACACCAAAGCTTCCGTGCCCAAGAGGCGCCACACTGTTGTCGATGACCAAGTCGCGCGAGTATTCGAGCTGCTGCACGTTCGAAGGCAGCGCATCCGTGTCGAATCCGGCTGCTGCAGCTTGCTCCATTCCTGGTTGCGATGCTGGCTCCTGGTATATCTTGTCGAGAACAGTTCGCATGGCGTCAGTATCTGGAAGTCGCTCAGGCGCTTCAATGCGTGGCACCTGCTGCGCTCGCTCCATCTGAATGAGACTCTGGTACATCCTGTCTAGCAGGCGCTGCGCATAGTAGTCGTCGCGACGCGGTTCTGGCGGTGGAGTTGCGTTGCTAAAAAAGTTGCGCGTGATGCTCTTGGTCGTGTCGGGCGACCCGTCCTTGAGGCGCGGGATCCACGGCGGTAGTGGCGTCGCGTCGTTCCACTCCTGCGCCTGTAACGTGATCCAATCTTTAGCTGCCTTAGTGCGCAGATCCGGGCGTCCAGTGCTCGTAACAGGCACGTAGGATGGGATCCCCATGTCCTGGCGCTGCTTCTTCTCGGCACTGTCCTTGGCTTGACGAGAAGATGACGACGACGACATGTCGAGCTTCTCCAACCGCTTTGCGATCTCCTGTGACGATTTGTACCGCATGTCGAGCGAGCCGTCCTTCTTGTAGTGCGCTTGCGTGGTGGGCGGAGACGCCGCACGAGTGCTATTGCTGCTGCTTGGCGCAGCGTACGAACTTCCGTTGTACGACGACGCGCCACCACCGGACGAGTACGAGTCCGATCCCGATGCGACGGCCGCGCGCGAGCTGCTGTACCGCATGTCGAGCGAGCCGTCCTTCTTGTAG